>JARQOD010001954.1:0-87062 GCA_033576555.1 Oophaga sylvatica | reverse complement strand
TATACTTTTCTGACCAGTTCTTTTTTTTAGCCTATGTAACTATTTTATATATTTATTTATTCACACATTTCTTCTAACACATTTCCCAATCGATACTACTACTCTAACATCTCTGTTTTCAGGTACCTTAATAACAAGATGATTTTTAGATGTTGCACCTCCATTTCCACCTTTCTCTTCTCACTTTTTTTTTCTCTTGACATTGGCATAGGAGGGCTTATCTTCTGTGGGACGAGTTGTTGGTTTGACCATTTTACCACACAATCTAGAGAAGAATGGGAAAAAAATTCAAGCAGGGTAAAATGGTAAAAATAAAATGTTATTATTTTGGGAGCTTGTTTTTATGGTGTTCATTTTGTAGCAAAAATCACCTACCAGTATGATAACATATATTATATATAATGTGTGCATACAGTTGTGTGAAAGTGTTTGCCCCTTCCTGATTTCCTATTTTTTGCATGTTTGTCAGACTTAAATTTTTCAGATCACCAAAGAATGTAAATAATAGACAGAGATAACACAAGTAATCACAAAATGCAGTTTTTAAATGAAGGTCTTTATTATTAAAGAAAATGGAATCCATATCTACAGGGCCCTGTGTGAAAAAGTGATTGCTACTAAACCTACTAAACCTAATAACTGGTTGGGCCAAGAGTTTGCAATAACTGGCGATGAGTTTTTTACAACGCTCTGGAGGAATTTTGGCCACTCATCTTTGCAGAATTGTTGTAATTCAGCCACATTTGGGGGTTTCCATGCATGAACTGACTTTTTAAGGTTACACCATAGCATCTTAATCAGATTAAGGTCAGAACTTTGACTAGGCCACTCCAAAGTCTTAATTTTGCTTTTCTTAAGTCTTTCAGAGGTAGACTTGCTGGTGTGTTTTGGGTCACTGTCCTACTGCATAACCCAAGTGCACTTCAGCTTGAAGTCATGAACAGATGGTCAGACATTCTCCTTTAGGATTTTTTGGTAGACAGAAAAATTCATGGTTCCATTTACCATAGCAAGTCTTACAGGTCCTGAAGCAGCAAAACAGCCCCAGACCATTACACTACCACCACCATAAATTACTGTGGGAATGATGTTCTTTTTCTGAAATGATTGTTACTTCTACGCCAGATGTAATGGGAAAAACACCTTTCAAAAAGTTCAACTTTTGTATCATCAGTCAATAGAGTTTCCTCCCAAAAGTCTTGGGAATCATCAAGATGTTTTCTGGGAAAACTGAGACAAACCTTTATGTTCTTAATGCTCAGTAGAGTTGAGCGAAGCAGATCGCGGTCAGATTCATAAGTCGCCGACTTTCGCCATAGCGTGAAGTCGGCCATGTGGTCGTCGACATGAGTGCCAAAGTCGGTTTTCCCATAATGCTTTCAGGTGGCTTTTTTCAGCCAATGAGCAAGGACGTTCACTGTGGGCAACGAGATGACATGGGCAGCGTCCACCACCATCTTAGAGCAGGGCATTGCAGTGATTGGCTTGTTTTGGGGGTGTCAGAGTGTCTATAAAAGCCCTGACCGCTGACCGCCATTTTACTTCTGCCGATCTTAACAGTAGGGAGAGGTTGCTGACACTGTTTATCAGTAGGAAGAGCGTTAGGGCTGGAAACAGAAGTTCTTATGTGCTTGTGCTGATAGCAATTGTGCTATACAGTTAGTGTGCAGTGACAGGGGAGGATTTTCTTGTGTGCAGCAGCGCTGGTTATTAGGCTGCCTGCCAGTGACATGGGAGGATTTTCTTGTGTGCAGCAGCGCTGGTTATTAGGCTGCCTGCCTGCTGTGTGTACACTACTGTGCAGACTGCTTTTTACACAGCACTAATACTTTTGTTCTTTTTTTCAGCACAGTTACGAGCGTTCATTTCTTCCCACACCATATAGAGGTGTACGCTTCTCACACACATACCGTGTACCGGCTGGTATCACGGACAAATACATGCTGACTATATGTGTGTGACTCCGGAAATATATACGGAGATTTACAATTTCCCCTACACTGTGTACAGCTTTTGCTTCTGATACAGTACCCTTTTTCTGCTTTTTATATTCTGGTCTAATCCATACTGAGTGAGCGTCTGTGTGTTACTCCGGAAATATATACGGAGATTTAAATTTTCCCCTTCACCGAATACAGCTGTACTCTCCTCATACAGTACCATATATCTGCTAGTAAAATTACCCCAACACTGTATACAGCTGCACAATTCAGATACAGTACCCTTTTTCTGCTTTTTAAATTCTGGTCTAATCCATACTGAGCCTGTGAGCGTCAGTGTGTGACTCCAACAATATATACAGAGATTTAAAATTACCCCAACACTGTATACAGCTGTACGCTTCTGATACAGTACCCTTTTTCAGCTTTTTATAGTCTGGTTTAATCCATACTGAGTAAGCGTCTGTGTGTTATTCCGGAAATATATACGGAGATTTAAATTACCCCAACACTGTATACAGCTGTATGCTTCTGATACAGTACCCTTTTTCTGCTTTTTATATTTTAGTCTGAGCCTGTGAGCGTCTGTGTGTGACTCCAGCAATATATATACGGAGATATAAATTACCCCAACATTGTATACAGCTCCCTTTTTCTGCTTTTTATATTCTGGTCTAATCCATACTGAGTGAGCGTCTGTGTGTTACTCCGGAAATATATACAGAGATTTAAAATTACCCCAACACTGTAAACAGCTGTATACTTCTGATACAGTACCCTTTCTCAGCTTTTTATATTCTGGTCTAATCCATACTGAGTGAGCGTCTGTGTGTTGCTCCGGAAATATATACGGAGATTGAAAATCACTTCCACACTGTATACAGCTGTACGCTTCTGATACAGTACCCTTTTTCTTCTTTTTATATTCTGGTCTAATCCATACTGAGTGAGCGTCTGTGTGGTACTCCGGAAATATATACAGAGATTTAAAATTACCTCAGCACTGTATAAAGCTGTATGCTTCTGATAAAGTACCCTTTTTCTGCATTTTATAGTCTGGTCTAATCCATACTGAGCCTGTGAGCGTCTGTGTGTTACTCCTGAAATATATACGGAGATTTAAAATTACCCAACACTGTATACAGCTGTACGCTTCTGATACAGTAACGTTTTTCTGCTTTTTATATTCTAGTCTAATCCATACTGAGTAAGCGTATGTATGTTACTCCTGAAATATATACTGAGATTTAAAATTACCCTA
Organism: Oophaga sylvatica; assembly: GCA_033576555.1. Lineage (NCBI taxonomy): Eukaryota > Metazoa > Chordata > Amphibia > Anura > Dendrobatidae > Oophaga > Oophaga sylvatica. The sequence goes on along the minus strand of JARQOD010001954.1, from coordinate 83,861 downwards.
ACACTGTATAAAGCTGTACGCTTCTGATACAGTACTGTTTTTCAGCTTTTTATATTTGGTCTAATCCATACTGAGTGAGCGTCTGTGTGTTACTCCGGAATATATATGGAGATTTAAAATTACCCCAACACTGTATACAGCTGTACGCTTCTGATACAGTACCCTTTTTCAGTTTTTTATATTCTGGTCTAATCCATACTGAGTGGGCATCTGTGTGTTACTCTGGAAATATATACTGAGATTTAAAATTACCCCAACACTGTATACAGCTTTTTGCTTCTGATACAGTAACCGTTTTCTGCTTTTATATTCTGGTCTAATCCATACTGAGTGAGCGTCTGTGTGTGACTCCGAAAAATATATGGAGATTTAAATTTTACCCTATACTATATACACCTGTATCTTCTGATATAATACTTTTCTTCTGCCATTTTTATTACGGTCAAATCCATACTGAGAGAGCGTTTTTGTGTGACTCCGGAAATATATACGGAGATTTAAATTTACACCTATAATTATACAACTGGTATTTTCTGATACAGTACCTTTTTCTGCCTTGTTTTGTGTGACTCCGGAAATATAAACGAGATTTAAATTTTACCCTATACTATATACACCTGGTATCTTCGTATACAGTACCATTTTTCTGCCATTTTTTATTATGGTCAAATCCATACTGAGAAAGCGCTTGTGTGTGTACTCCGGAAATATATACTGAGATTTTACTTTTACCCTATACTATATACACCTGGTTTTCTTCTGATATAGTACTTTTCTTCTGCCATTTTTATTAACGGTCAAATCCATACTGAGAGAGCGTTTTTGTGTGACTCCGGAAATATATACGGAGATTTAAATTTTACACCTATAATATATACAACTGGTATTTCTGATACAGTACCTTTTTCTGCCTTGTTTTGTGTGACTCCGGAAATATAACAGAGATTTAAATTTTACCCTATACTATATACACCTGGTATCTTCGTATACAGTACCATTTTTCTGCCTTTTTTATTATGGTCAAATCCATACTGAAAAGCGCTTGTGTGTGACTCCGGAAATATAAACGGAGATTTAAATTTTACCCTATACTATATACACCTGGAATCTTCTGATACAGTACCTTTTTTCTGCCTTTTTATTACGGTCAAATCCATACTGTGAGAGCGTCTGTGTTACTCCTGAAATATTTACGGAGATTTACAATTTCACCAACCTGTATACAGCTGTACGCTTCTGATACAGTACCCTTTTTCTGCTTTTTATATTCTGGTCTAATCCATACTGAGCCTGTGAGTGTCTGTGTGTGACTCCGGCTATATAAATGGAGATTTAAAATTACTCCAGCACTGTATACAGCTGTACGCTTCTGATACAGTACCCTTTTTCAGCTTTTTATATTCTGGTTTAATCATACTGAGTGGGGTCTGTGTGTTACTCCGGAAATATATACGGATATTTAAATTACCCCAACACTGTATACAGCTTTTTGCTTCGATACAGTAACCTTTTTCTGCTTTTTATTCTGTTCTAATCCATACTGAGTGAGCGTCTGTGTGTGACTCCGGAAATATATACGGAGATTTAAATTTTACCCTATACTATATACACCTGGTATCTTCTGATACAGTACCTTTTTTCTGCCTTTTTTATTACGGTCATATCCATACTGAGAGAGCGTTTGTGTGTGACTCAGGAAATATATACAGAGATTTAAATTTTACACCTATTCTATATACACCTGGTATCTTCTGATACAGTACCTTTTTTCAGCCTCTTTATTACGGTCAATCCATACTGAGAGAGCGCTTGTGTGTGACTCCTGAAATATAAACGGAGATTTAAATTTTACCCTATACTATATACACCTGGTATCTTCTGATACAGTACCTTTTTTCTGCCTTTTTATTACGGTCAAATCTATACTGTGAGAGCGTCTGTGTGTTACTCCTGAAATATTTACGGAGATTTACAATTTCACCAACACTGTATACAGCTGTACGCTTCTGATACAGTACCCTTTTTCTGCTTTTTATATTCTGGTCTAATTCATACTGAGTGAGCGTCTGTGTGTTACTCCGGAAATATATACGGAGATTTAAAATTACCCAACACTGTATACAGCTGTACCCTTCTGATACAGTACCGTTTTTCTGCTTTTTATATTCTGGTCTAATCCATACTGAGGCTGTGTGCATCTGTGTGTGACTTTGGCTATATATATGGAGATTTAAAATTACCCCAGCACTGTATACAGCTGTACGCTTCTGATACAGTACCCTTTGTCTGCTTTTTATATTCTTGTCTAATTCATACTGAGTGAGCATCTGTGTGTTACTCCGGAAATATATACGGAGATTTAAAATTACCCCAACACTGTATACAGCTGTACCCTTCTGATACAGTACCGTTTTTCTGCTTTTTATATTCTGGTCTAATCCATACTGAGCATGTGTGCATCTGTGTGTGACTCTGGCTATATATACGGACATTTAAAATTACCCCAACACTGTATACAGCTTTTTGCTTCCGATACAGTAACCTTTTTCTGCTTTTTATATTCTGTGTTATGATTTGGTAGCTGAGGAGAGCAAGCAAAAACGGCAATACACCAGAGAGGTTGGAATCTACTGGATTGCAGTACCCTGACTAACACCACAACTAAAGGCAGCCGTGGAGCGTACCTACGTTGGTCCTAGACGCCTCGTCACAGCCTGAGAGGTTAACTACACCTAAAGATAGAAAGAGGAAAAGCTATCTGCCCCAGAGCAGATCCCCAAAGAACATAGGAAGCCCCCAAACATGTAATGGCGGTTAGACAAGGAAATACAGACACAGACAGAAAATAGTATGAGCAAACGTTGGGGCCCAATCTTCCTAGACAGAAAAGGATAGGAAGGACACTTACTGCAATCCCAAAAAACCCTAAAAAGTACCAACTCTACTAATTGCAAAAACACCTGAGATCACACGACCTCTACCACCTAAATTAGTTCTCTGGTGTAACAAAACTAAGCCGCAGCCACTGAAGAAAAACTGGAAAAGGCAAATGAACAAACAACAGTGGCTCAGACAAACTGAGAGGAGCACAAGCCCCCGGAGGGGACCTGGCTGACCTCCAAAAAGTGCAAGAAACAATGCAAAAAGCAAGCACAAAAATAAAAACAGAAAATGACTTATCTGAGAGCAGGAGAAGAGTCAAGATTCAGCAAGCTTCCAAGTGAACCAGGAACCACAGTTGAGACAAGAACAATTGATCACCGGCAACCCTGATGGGAGGGAACCTCCCTTATATAAGACCAGTCTGTAACTCCTGATTGCCAATCTTCACAATCTTCATTGAATAGTTCAGTACTGTTTGTAACCACCAGAGGGAGCTTCTGCTCAGAATTAATTTCTAACACATTCACAACAATTCTGTTCTAATCCATACTGAGTGAGCGTCTGTGTGTGACTCCGGAAATATATACGGAGATTTAAATTTTACCCTATACTATATACATCTGGTATCTTCTGATACAGTACCTTTTTTCTGCCTTTTTTGTTACGGTCATATCCATACTGAGAGAGCGTTTGTGTGTGACTCAGGAAATATATACAGAGATTTAAATTTTACCCTATTCTATATACACCTGGTATCTTCTGATACAGTACCTTTTTTCAGCCTTCTTTATTACGGTCAAATCCATACTGAGAGAGCGTTTGTGTGTGACTTGGAAATATATATGAATTTAAATTTTACCCTATGCTATATACAGTGGTATCTTCTGATACAGTACCTTTTTCAGCCTTCTTTATTACGGTCAAATCCATACTGAAGAGCGTTTGTGTGTGACTCTGGAAATATACACTGAGATTTAAATTTACCCTATGCTATATACAGCTGGTATCTTCTGATACATTACTTTTTTTCTGCCTTTTTTATTATGGTCAAATCCATAGTGAGAGAGCGTTTGTGTGTGACTCCGGAAATATATACTGAGATTTAAATTTTACCCTATGCTATATACAGCTGGTATCTTCTGATACAGTACTTTTTTTCTGCTTTTTTTTATTACGGTCAAATCCATACTGAGAGAGCGTCTGTGTGTGACTCCGGAAATATATACGGAGATGTACAATTTCCCCTACACTGTATACAGCTGTACGCTTCTGATACAGTACCCTTTTTCTGCTTTTTATATTCTGGTCTAATCCATACTGAGTGAGCGTCTCTGTGTGACTCCGGAAATATACCGTATATACTCGTGTATAAGCTGAGATTTTCAGCCCATTTTTTAGGGCTGAAAGTCCCCCTCTCAGCTTATACGCGGGTCATATACGGGGGTCGGCGGGGGAAGGGGAGCGGGGTGTCGGATTATACTCACCTCTCCGCCGCCGCTGTCTCTGCAGCCCCCCTGCTTCTCCCACGATCTCCGGCTCCTTCCTGTAGCGGTCACATGGTACCGCTCATTAAAGTCATGAATATGTGCATATTCATGACTTTAATGAGCGGTGCCATGTGACCGCTGTAGGAAGGAAGCGCTACGGAGAGCGCCGGGAGAAGAGGAGAGGCTGCAGGGACGCGTGGCGGAGGGGTGAGTATAACGATATTTACCTGTCCTCTCTCCACCGCTGCAGGCTGCATCCTCGTCTGACTCCTCTGGCTGTGAATGATCAGCAGAGGGCGCGATGACGTCATTAGTGAGCGCTGCGCCCCCTGCCCGATCATTCACTGCCGAGGACCAGGAAGAGGGAGCAGCGCTGCGGTGCAGAGAGGACAGGTAAATATCTCAGGTGCCGGGGTCCTGAGCGAGCGGTGACACCGGCACCTGTCCCCCATAGCGCGCCGGTGTCCCCGCCTGCTCAGGACCCCGGCACCTGGCCCCAGCGACGAGAGGTGAGTATGTCATTTTTTTTGCAGCAGCAGCAACAGCAGCATATGGGGCATAATATGGAGCATATGAGGGCATAAACTGTGGAACATATGGGGGCATAATATGGAGTATATGGGGGCATAATATGGAGCATATGGGGGCATAATATGGAGCATATGGGGGCATAAGCTGTGGAACATATGGGGGCATAATCTGGAGCATATGGGGGCATAATATGGAGCATATGGGGGCATAAGCTGTGGAACATATGGGGGCATAATATGGAGCATAAGCTGTGGAACATATGGGGCATAATCTGGAGCATATGGGGCATAATCTGGAGCATATGGGGGCATAATATGGAGCATATGGGGGCATAAGCTGTGGAACATATGGGGGCATAATATGGAGCATATGGAGGCATAATATGGAGCATATTGGGCATAATATGGAGCATATGGGGGCATAAACTGTGGAACATATGGGGGCATAATCTGGAGCATATGGGGCATAATATGGAGCATATGGGGACATAATATGGAGCATATGGGGGCATAAGATGTGGAACATATGGGGGCATAATATGGAGCATAGCGGCATAAACTGTGGAACATATGGGGCATAATCTGGAGCATATGGGGGCATAATATGGAGCATATGGGGGCATAAACTGTGGAACATATGGGGGCATAATATGGAGCATATGGGGGCATAAGCTGTGAAACATATGGGGGCATAATCTGGAGCATATGGGGGCATAATATGGAGCATATGGGGGCATAAGCTGTGGAACATATGGGGGCATAAGCTGTGGAACATATGGGGGCATAAGCTGTGGAACATATGGGGCATAAGCTGTGGAACATATGGGGCATAATCTGGAGCATATGGGGCATAATCTGGAGCATATGGGGGCATAATCTGTGGAACATATAGGGGCATAATCTGGAGCATATGGGGGCATAATCTGTGGATCATAGGGGCATAATCTGTGGAAATTTTGGGGGCATAATCTGGAGCATATGGGGGCGTAATCTGGAGCATATAGGGGCATAATCTGTGGAACATATTGGGCATAATCTGTGCAGCATATGGGGCATAATCTGTGGAGCATCATATGGGGGCATAATCATATTTCACCCTAGGCTTATACACGAGTCAATAAGTTTTCCCAGTTTTTTGTGACAAAATTAGGGGGGTCGGCTTTATACATGATATATGCAGTATACGGAGGTTTAAAGTTACCCTTACACTGTATACAGGTTTATGCTTCTGATACAGTACCCTTTTTCTGCTTTTTTATTCTGGTCTAATCCATACTGAGCCTGAGAGCATCTGTGTGTGACTCCAGAAATATATATGGAGATTTAAACTTTACCCTATACTATATACACCTGGTATCTTCTGATACAGTACCTTTTTTCTGCTTTTTTTTATTACGGTCAAATCCATACTGAGAGAGCGTCTGTGTGTGACTCCGGAAATATATACGGAGATTTAAAATTACCCCTACACTGTATACAGCTTTTTGCTTCTGATACAGTACCCTTTTTCTGCTTTTTAGATTCTGGTCTGATACATACTGAGTGAGCGTCTGTGTGTGAGTCTGGAAATATATACGGAGATTTAAATTTTCCCCTTCACCGAATACAGCTGTACTCTCCTCATACAGTACCATATATCTGCTGGTATTTTTGGTACATTTTCCCAAACATGAGGAAGTATGGTGGAAGAGGCCGCGGACGTGGGCAGGGGGGGGCTAGCTGGTATTGATGGTGGTGGTGGTGCATCTGCTGGTAGTGCCAAAAGCACAATAGCACCTAAGGCAGGAGGTGTTGAGCCTGCATCATCGTCTGGCTCCAGAAGGCCTGGAAAGTTCCCTTTTCTGGGAGTAGGTAAACCGCTTTTAAAGCCGAAACATCACAAGCAGGTTTTGGCTTACATTGCCGAAACAGCCTCCAGCTCTATCGCCTCCTCTTCTGAAGTTTCAAAAAATGCAAGCACTGAGTCGTCAGTGCAGGCTCCTGGTCAGGATCAACACCTTTCCTTATGTCCTTCACCCCTACCAAAAGTGAAGGATGCGGCATGCCACACTTCAGATTACTCCATGGAGCTCTTTTCACATACCATGCCTGGGTTATCAAGTCAAATCCTGAATTCCCCAGTCCAAGATGAATCGGACATGGAGTGCACTGATGCACAGCCACTGCTATATGATTCTGCTGGTACATTTACCCAGAGCACTACATTGCCCTCGCAGTCTACTGAGCCAGAATCTGACCCTGATGAAACTCAGGTGCCCCTTTCCGCATACTATATCACCTTACACGGTGACACAGAGGAAGGTGCAGATGAAATTGAAGAGGAGGTGATGGATGACCCAGTTGTTGACCCGGATTGGCATCCATTGAGGGAAGAGGGTGCAGCTGGCAATAGCTCAGAAGAGGAGGAGGATCTGCAGCAGGCATGTACATCGCAGCTGCAGTTATCTGTCAGGCCCGTAGCAGTCCAAATACGTGTTAAAACAACAAAAAGAGTTGCAGGACAGCTTGGCCAGATGGTCAAATTAGCACAGCGTGCAAGCCCTGAAAAGTTTTACCATAGTAGGAAGAGTGCAGTGTGGCACTTTTTTTTACCAAAATCCTATTGATGAGGCAAAGGTTATACAGTACAGACCAAAAGTTTGGACACACCTTCTCATTCAAAGATTTTTCTGTATTTTCATGACTATGAAAATTGTACATTCACACTGAAGGCATCAAAACTATGAATTAACACATGTGGAATTCTATACTTAACAAAAAAAGTGTGAAACAACTGAAAATATGTCTTATATTCTAGGTTCTTCAAAGTAGCCACCTTTTGCTTTGATAACTGCTTTGCACACTCTTGGCATTCTCTTGATGAGCTTCAAGAGGTAGTCACCGAAAATGGTCTTCCAACAGTCTTGAAGGAGTTCCCAGAGATGCTTAGCACTTGTTGGCCCTTTTGCCTTCACTCTGCGGTCCAGCTCACCCAAACCATCTCGATTGGGTTCAAGTCTGGTGACTGTGGAGGCCAGGTCATCAGGCATAGCACCCCATCATCTCCTTCTTGGTCAAATAGCCCTTGCACAGCCTGGAGGTGTGTTTGGGGTCATTGTCCTGTTGAAAAATAAATGATGGTCCAACTAAACGCAAACTGGATGGAATAGCATGCCGCTGCAAGATGCTGTGGTAGCCATGCGGGTTCAGTATGCCTTCAATTTTAAATAAATCCCCAACAGTGTCACCAGCAAAGCACCCCCACACCATCACACCTCTTCCTCCATGATTCACGGTGGAACCAGGCATGTAGAGTCCATCCATTCACCTTTTCTGTGTCACACAAAGACACGGTGGTTGGAACCAAAGATCTCAAATTTGGACTCATCAGACCAAAGCACAGATTTCCACTGGTCTAATGTCCATTCCTTGTGTTCTTTAGCCCAAACAAGTCTCTTCTGCTTGTTGCCTGTCCTTAGCAGTGGTTTCCTAGCAGCTATTTTACCTTGAAGGCCTGCTGCTAGTGTTGAGCGATACTTTCCGACATTGGGAAATATTGGATCGGATTGGATCGGACCGATACTCAAAAAGTATCGGATATCGCCGATTCCGATACCGGAAACCAATGCAAGTCAATGGGACAGAAATATCGGAATTAAAATAAACCCTTTCTTTCCTTGTAGGTTAATTGTACATGAAGGAAAACAACTAAGAATAATGTAGAATGTATTGGGGGAGGTGGAGGAGACATTAAAGGCATAGAGGTTTAGCCCAATCAAATGGAATAGCAGGAATAAATTTTTTTTTAAGACTTTCGGAGTTACAAAGAAATTGACTATGTTGTTAACCTTTTTTCTATTTTGGCACATATGTATGTTTCACTACTTCCATGCTCTTCACCTTTTTTTTTACTTCTCCCACACTTTCTCCTTCATGATCCTCAGCAGCAGCATCTTTTTCATCAACTTCTTCTTCACCTTATTTATCTTCTTCTTCTTCACCTTCTTCCTCTTATTCTTTTTTTTACATTCTTCATATTCTTCTTCTTCAACTATTATTCTTCTTCATATTCTACTTCTTCATCTTCTTCCTACTCATCTTCTTCATCATATTCTTATTTGTGACAGGCATTCCTGTAGTTGTTATCTCTAAAAGTTTGAAGATTACACCTTCTGTTCTTGCTGTCACAAAAGATTTACAACAGGATTTGTCCGCGTTCAGTTTGGCCTGCAGCAGCAGGCATTTTCCAAGGGCACCACGAGGAGGAACGGACTCACCCCCATACACTGCTTAGTCTTCTTCTGCTTATAATTTAGAGCATATCTTTTGCTCTGATTTTTTGTCTTATGCTTAATGTTCCTCTGCTTTTTGTTCTTCTGCTTCTTGGTCTTCTGTCTCTTGTTCTGTATCTTGGTGGTTGTCTTCATGTTCTTTGTCCTCTTGGTCATCTTCTTCTGGGTAATCTTTTTGGTCTTCTTTGGGGTGGTGTTCAGGCTCGTCGTCTTCATGGTTGTCGTCTTTGGGGTCGTCGTCTTCTTCGGGGTGGTCTTCAGGGTCGTCGTCTTCAGGGTCATTGTCTTCGGGGTCGTCGTCTTCTTCGGGTGGTCTTCAGGGTTGTCGTCTTCAGGGTCATCGTCAGGGAGATCCAGAGTGATTACCAAAAACCATTTAAAAAATCTTCAACTTGGAAATGTAGCAGAAGGTACAAGAAGGCTGAGTAACTGCCGAGAACCAGCTGACTGTCCTGGAACCCAGATGGGTAGTAGAAGGAACAAGAGCCAATGGCACTACCGAGGACCAGCTGACGGTACTGGGACACGGTTACTAAGCATGAGGTACCTGTGCTAGAAAGCACTACCAAGGACCAGCAGAACTTGGATACCGAGATGGAGGCACCTAGGCCAAAGGCACTGCTGAGAACCAGCTGATGGTACTGGAACCCGGATGGGTAGCATAAGGTACAAGAGCCAATGGAACTAACGAGGACCAGCTGACTGTGCTGGAACCCGGAGGGGCAGCAGAAGGAACAGAGCCAATGGCAGTACCGAGGACCAGCTGATGGTACTGGAACACGGTTACTAAGCAGGAGGTACCTGTGCTAGAAAGCACTACCAAGGACCAGCAGACGTTGCTGGAACTCGGATACCGAGATGGAGGCACCTATGCCAAAGGCACTGCCGAGAACCAGCTGACGGTACTGGAACCCGGATGGGTAGCATAAGGTACAAGAGCCAATGGGACTAACGAGGACCAGCTGACTGTGCTAACTCGGATACCAAGATTGAGGCACCTAGGCCAAAGGCACTGCCGAGAACCAGCTGACGGTACTGGAACCCGGATGGGTAGCATAAGGTACAAGAGCCAATGGAACTAACGAGGACCAGCTGACTGTGCTGGAACCCGGAGGGACAGCAGAAGGAACAGAGCCAATGGCAGTACCAAGGACCAGCTGACGGTACTGGAACCCAGATGGGTATTAGAAGGTACCAATGAAAACCAAAGTTTCAAGGCCGCGAGCCGGCCACAGCTACCGAATCCCACAGTCCTACAGGGGGTGCTTGTCCTATTGGCACTACAGAAACAGCCTTTACTTCCATATCCCGCAGCCCACATAGGAAGCACCTAAACTGCAGGCACCATAGAGTCGGCTAACCCGGCCGCAACACGACAGGACAACGTATTGGAGGCAAAGTGACGTTGACACTGCCCGGAAACAGCTGGCGTGCTGTAGCCTGGCTGGGCAGGAGGGAATACCCGTGCCAAAGACACTGCCGAGAACCAGCTGACGGTACTGGAACCTGATGGGTATCAAAAGGTACCCATGAAAACCAAAGTTTCAAGGCCGCGAGCCGGCCGCAGTTACCAAATCCCATAGTCCCACAGGGGTGCTTGTCCTATTGGCTCTATGGAAACAGCCTTTACTTCCATATCCCGCCAACCCACATAAGAAGCACCTAAACTGCAGGCACCATAGAGTCGGCTAACCCGACCGCAACACGACAGAACAACGTATTGGAGGCAAAGTGACGTTGACACTGCCCTGAAACAGCTGGCGTGCTGTAACCTGGCTGGGCAGGAGGGAGTACCCGTGCCAAAGACACTGCCGAGAACCAGCTGACGGTACTGGAACCCGGATGGGTATCAGAAGGTACCCATGAAAACCAAAGTTTCAAGGCTGCGAGCCGGCCGCAGTTACCGAATCCCACAGTCCTACAGGGTGGTGCTTGTCCTATTTGCACTACGGAAACAGCCTTTACTTCCATATCCCGCAGCCCACATAGGAAGCACCTAAACTGCAGGCACCATTGAGTCGGCTAACCCGACCGCAACACGACAGGACAACGTATTGGAGGCAAAGTGACACTGATACTACCCGGAAAACAGCTGGCATGCTGGAATCAGGCTGGGCAGGAGGGAGTACCCATGCCAAAGACACTTCCGAGCAGCAACTGGCGATGTTGGAGCCCAGGGATGAGAGTAGAAACAGAGTGGAGGCAGAGGCCTAATTGGAACAAGTTTAAAATCTGTACTTGTGTGACTTATGGACAGAGCAGGAGACATTGCTGGCTACACAGCTGGGGATCAGCTGACCTTACTGAACCCCAATAACACAGGAGCATATGTTGACTGTGCAGACGGCACTTCCGAGCAGCAACTGGCAGTGTTGGAGCTCAGGGATGAGAGTAGAAACAGAGTGGAGGCAGAGGCCTAATTGGAACAAGTTTAAAATCTGTACTTGTGTGAGTGTGGACAGAGCAGGAGAACTTGCTGGATACACAGCTGGGAATCAGCTGACATTACTGAACCCCAATAACACAGGACCATATGTTGACTGTGCAGATGGCACTTCCGAGCAGCAACTGGCAGTGTTGGAGCCCAGGTGTAATAATTATAGGGGATAACTCAGGAGACTTCTTGCGTGGAACAAGACAACTACAGGACACAATCATATAAGTGGAAAAGTCTATATTATCACAAGGTGATTCAAACAGGGGCAGAGCAAATCTCAAGTCCACAACACTTGGTGTAGATAATAAATGCAGCTTAACAGTCTATAGGAAACTTCAGAGAGAAATGCAGTCAGGCAGAGAGTCTATGAAGCAAAGTTAAACTTGAGGATACTTGACATGAATAAGTCTTAGTTTAGTCCAAGCACAGGTAGGCAGTTCAAATGATATCTTTAGCTCAACCAGGGAGGTCTGGGTGATAGTCTCAGTTTTAAGCAGCGCAGGGCTGCAACAGCTTACATGTCCAGCAAATGCAGAGGGGAGTAACACAAGCAGCCAGATGAAGGAGGATTACTGGAAACCGGTGTATGCAGCAGGAACTCAGAGCAGAGTAGCAGGATCATAAAACAGGTTCACAGGAGCAGGTACAAAGCCAGGGAGCCACCAGAGGTCAGAAGCTGGATGCAAGGCAGAATACTCTAGCACAGACTAAAGGCTGGGGTAGCGTTATATAGCAGGAAGACACAGTGCACATGAGACCAAAGACGCCATCTTGGAAAAGGGCAGTAATGCACAAAAGGTGATCAAAAATGTTCAGAGTTCTGACACCAGGGATGAGAGTAGAAACAGAGTGGAGGCAGAGGCCTAATTGGAACAAGTTTAAAATCTGTACTTGTGTGAGTGTGGACAGAGCAGGAGACATTGCCTGCTACACAGCAGGGGATCAGCTGACTTTACTGAACCCCAATAACACAGGAGCATATATCGACTGTCCAGACGGCACTTCCGAGCAACAACTGGCAGTGTTGGAGCCCAGGGATGAGAGTAGAAACAGAGTGGAGGCAGAGGCCTAATTGGAACAAGTTTAAAATCTGTACTTGTGTGAGTTTGGACAGAGCAGGAGAACTTGCCGGATACACAGCTGGGGATCAGCTGACATTACTGAACCCTAATAACACAGGAGCATATGTTGACTGTGCAGACGGCACTTCCGAGCAGCAACTGGCAGTGTTGGAGCCCAGGAATGAGAGTAGAAACAGAGTGGAGGCAGAGGCCTAATTGGAACAAGTTTAAAATCTGTACTTGTGTGAGTGTGGACAGAGCAGGAAAACTTGCCGGATACACAGCTGGGGATCAGCTGACTTTACTGAACTCCAGTAACACAGGAGCATATGTTGACTGTGCAGACGGCACTTCCGAGCAGCAACTGGCAGTGTTGGAGCCCAGGGATGAGAGTGGAAACAGAGTGGAGGCAGAGGCCTAATTGGAACAAGTTTAAAATCTGTACTTGTGTGACTTAAGGACAGAGCAGGAGACATTGCCGGCTACACAGCTGGGGAGCAGCTGACTTTACTGAACCCCAATAACACAGGAGTATATGTTGACTGTGCAAACGGCACTTCCGAGCAGCAACTGGCAGTGTTGGAGCCAGGGATGAGAGTAGAAACAGAGTGGAGGCAGAGGCCTAATTGGAACAAGTTTAAAATCTGTACTTGTGTGACCTATGGACAGAGCAGGAGACATTGCCGGCTACACAGCTGGGGATCAGCTGACTTTACTGAACCCCAATAACACAGGAGCATATGTTGACTGTGCAGACGGCACTTCCGAGCAGCAACTTGCGGTGTAGGAGCCCAGGGTCAGTCAGGGTGTAGGCTGAGGCCTAATGTGAGCAAGTTTCAAATCTGATGTGTTTTGAAATTGGATGGAGCAGGACAGATTGCCGACACACAGCAGGGGAGCAGCTGGCGTTACTGAACCACACTAACACAGGAGCTAGTGTTTTTCTCTGTGCATACAGCATTTCTGAGCAGCAACTGGCGGTGTTGGAGCCCAGGGTCAATCAGGGTGTAGAAATCACATATAGAGTAGTTGCCTAGTTCCGTGGCACTTCAAAATGTATATACTCCAAACAAGAGAAACATAAGCTTTACTACCATAAAATGATGAATTTTATTCCAAAATATTTAAATATAGACATTTAAAATATAATCGCATATATGCACATGGCGACAACAAATGCGACCAAAAAAGCCAACATAGGGTATAGGGGTTGAAATGAATGCATACAAGTACATTTCAAAATCCATTAATGCTGCCTAAGGAACGGTATGTACACCTGTAATATAGTGCAGACAATGTATGTAGGACTAGTCATCATCATCATTATAACTTATATGTGACAGTAAAAAATACAGTCATTGAGGACAACTCTTAGTTCACACCCCATATATTAAAAGTTCCAACATGTAATCCTGATAATATGGCGCAATAATCATGCATAACCTAGAAAAAGTGCATCGTGAACACTGACCTTAATTGAGGCAAGTGAGGCCTGCAGTTCTTTGGATGTTGTTGTGGGGTTTTTTGTCACCTCTTGGATGAGTCGTCACTGTTCTCTTGGGGTAATTTTGGTCAATCAGCCTCTCCTGGAAAGGTTCACCACTGTTTCATGTTTTCGTCATTTGTGGATAATGGCTCTGTGGTTCGCTGCAGTCCCAAAGCTTTAGAAATGGCTTTACAATCTTTTCCAGACTGATAGAACTCAATTACTTTGTTTTTCATTTGTTCCAGAATTTTTTTGGATGCGGCATGATGTCTAGTTCTTGAAGATCTTTTGATCTACTTCACTTTGTCAGGCAGGTTCTATTTAAGTGATTTCTTGATTGGAGACAAGTGTGGCAGTAATCAGGCCTGGGTGTGGCTAGGGAATGTGAACTCAGATTCCTAAAGATGTAATAAACCACAGTTAATTTACGTTTTAAAAGGGGGGAATAACTTTTTCACCCAGGACCCTGTAGGTTTTGATTTATTTTCCCTTTAATAATAAAGACTTTCATTTATAAACTGCATCTTGTGATTACTAGTGTTATCTTTGCCTAATTTTACATTTGTTTGGTGATCTGAAACATTTAAGAGTGACAAACATGCAAAAGAATAAGAAATCAGGAAGGGGGAAAACACTTTTTCACACACAATTTATATATATATATATACATACACATACATATATATATGTATATATATATTGTAGTGCAGCAGTGTCCACACTGTGCAGTGATGAGGCGCTGACCCAGGAAAAGTTCAAAGTAAACGTGGTTTAATGTCCAAAATCACAACATAAACAGCACATGGTATCCTCCGGATCGCAGCTGGGAAAACAAAACAGTTCATATCCGTATGCGACTGCACCACCGTGTACAGTGAGGGCTGCCAGGCTTGTTGGCTCTGCTGAACTCTGTGTTGCATCACACAGGTAGTGCTCTGCAGAGCCTCCTGCTCTGTACGCTTGCAAAAAAAAACCTGACACACCCAAACCCTTTACTGCAGGGTTTTTAACTGGAATCTGTGGCCATTGGCCACATGGAAATCCCGGGCCGGGGAGGAAACGGACTGCTTCCTTCCTGTAGTCCATTTAAAAAATTAAAGCCCATGGCAGGTTTTTTTTAATCTGTCTTGGACAAATAGCTTGTAACAATTATGTGGGTACTATGGAATCTAATTGCATGGGATAAAACTAAATGAGACCAAAGCTGAGGAAAACAAGTGTATTTAACAAATGAGAAATAGAACCCAATCTAACAGAGATCTTCCTGCAATAGTAACGAAGTGCACAGCACAATATAGAAATGATCAGCAAACTAAATAGCACGACCACTAATACGTACAAGTCCAGCAGTAATATGAAGCGAGAGTACATACGGCACTTACGTAGAAGTCCAGTAATTAATATGAGCAAGAGTGCACACAGCACTTAATGTAGAAGTCCAGCAATGAACAGGTGAAGGTTACTAAATGTACCTTTAGGGCTGAAAAGTCCCGCTCAATTCCAGCACCGCAGCCCACACAGAACACATTCCAAGAGGTGATAATGAGGTCACAATCTCTTACTGACCACAGCAGTTCCAGAGATGAGTAGCTCCAAACTAGAAGTCCGGACAATAAGTAACACCAAGCCAGGATCTGGAAGCCGCACAGAAGGCTGAAAGCAGCTGTAAGTGGAGAGGCAGAGCACCGAGTAACGAGCAGCAGAAACTCCAGAAGCAGACAGGAGGAAGCTCAAAAGCCAGCAGCAACAAAATACTCAGGCAAGGAGGATCTCCTGAGCTGGACTTAAATAGCAGGACAGACAGGAAGTTCCAGGACAGGGCGAGGTAAAAGAGTCCATCTTGGACAAGGGCAAACAGGCTCAATGGAAAATCCAGAATGCTTACATCCCACCTTAGAAGTGGCCTCAGGTTTTCCAGGATATTTCTGGTGAAACAGAGCAATCTTTTGAGGAGCACAGATATTACTCCCCGGCTCCCAAGAGTTCTCCTCCAATGGATATCCTTGCCAGTTGATGAGGTATTGCAGCTGATTCCGGCAGATGCTGAAGTCCATAATTTTCTCCATGACAAATTGTTCTTGCCCATCCACCAACACAGTCTGAGGAGGAGGCGCAATATGACCCTGAAAAGTATTTCGGAGACACTTGTTTTAATAGGGAGACATGGAACACAGGATGCACTTTCATGGTTCTTGGTAACTTCAGACGACAGGCAATGGAACTCACAATCCCAGAGATCTTGAATGGGCCCATGAATTTCTGTCCCAGCTTCTGTGATGGAACATGCAATTTCAAATTTTTCATGGATAATCACACAGAGTCCCCTACCTTGAACATAGGTGCAGGCATCTGAAACCTATCAGCAGATCTTTTATATCTCTCCTGTGCAGTAGATAGTGATTCCTTCAGAGTTTCCATATTCTGTTTCATCGTCGCCAACCTCTCATGAACTGCAGGCACCGGTGCATCAATCGGGGATCTGGGAAGAATACTAGGATGATAACCCAGGTTGGCAAAGAAGGGTGTTACCTTGGTCGATACACTCTGAGTTGTTGTAACAAAACTCTGCTAGAGGAAGCAACTCCAACCAGTCGTCCTGCGAATAACTGAAATAGCATTGAAGATACTGTTCAAGAGTCTGATTAGTCCACTCCGTCTGCCCATTAATCTGAGGATGTTATGCTGAAGACAGACAAACATTAACACCAAGCGCAGAACAGAATCCCTTCCAGAATCTGGACGTAAACTGCACTCCCCGATCAGAGATGATTTCATCCTGAACTCCATGCAGCCGGAACACATTCTGAATGACCAGATCTACTGTTTCCTTGGCTGAGGAAAGACCATACAATGAATGAAGTGGGCAGCTTTAGTAAGGTGATCTATTACAACCAGGAAAGAATTCTTTCCCCCAGAGGTAGGTAATTCCACTATAAAGTCCATAGAAATAGACCCCCAAGGGCGAGAGGTGACGGGTAGTGGTTGCAGCAATCCAGTAGGTTATACACGAGGAGTCTTAAAGCATGCACATACCTCACAAGAGACAACCTAGCCCTTCACATCCTTCAGACAGGTAGGCCACCAAAAGAAATGGATCAGGAACTCCTGTGTCTTCTTGACCCCCGATGACCAGCCAACTTGGAGTCGTGGACAAACTTGAGGACCTGCAGCCTTACAACCTTCGGAAGGTATAAACGTCGATCCCAGTCCCACATACCGTTCTTGAGAACTAAGTCCACATCATGAGTCGAGTTAGCTAGAAATGGGTCTGTGTCATAGGCCTCCTTAATAGTCTTCCATAAGTCCTTATTGTGTACGACTCCGAAAAAGTTGGCATCCGACAAAATGGTCTTGACGAGGTCCCAGGTACGGAATTCTTGGCATGGATTTGGGACAGAGCATCTACTTTTCCATTACGTGAACCTGGGAGGTACGAAATGACCAAGTTATACTGATTCAAAAATAGACTCCAACGAACCTGACGTGGAGTAAGACATCTCGCGGATCTAAGAAATTCCAGATTGCGATGATCTGTGAGCACAATAACTTGTTGTGCTTCCCCCTGCAGATGGTGCCTCCATTCCTTAATTGCAGCAATAATGGCTTGAAGCTCTTTATCTCACACGTCATAATTCTTCTCTGCAGCAAGAAAGTCTACGAGAGAAAAAAGCACACAGATGTAATAGACCCTTCTCTCCTGTTCTCTGCGAGAGGATGGCCCCCAGAGCACAATTTGAAGCATCCACTTCCACGATGAAACATGTGCTGGGTTAGGGTGAATCAATACTAGTGCAGAAATGAAACGGGTCTTAAGTAGAGATGAGCGACTTTGGCTCCGGGAGGGTCGAGTCGGGTTTCAGACCACCCGACTTTCCCAAAAGTCGAGTCGAACGAAATCGCCGACTAACGGAAAAGGTCAAGTCGGAGTCGAAAATCCAACCCCAATGCAAGTCAATGGGGAATAAAAGTCGGCAGGGAGTGGAGGACAGTAAACACACCTACAGTGCTCATTTCAATGCCAACGACATCAATTCTTATTACTTAAACTTGTCAACCTTCATTTACTTTATAATAATAGTAACGCATTGAAAACTGGGGGTTATTTGGCTAAAGTTGGGGGGGGCAGGGCTGGCTCCAGGTTTTGTGGGCCCCAGGCCAAAGAGTCTCAGTGGGCCCCTTTAACACATACCACAATTCATAATGCTCCGATACAGCAGAGAAATATAGGTATAGTACAATGCCAAATACTTCACTTCTTACATTACATGACTGATATCTATTATAAATTCTACAATAGCTCAAAAAATGGACAGTATAGCCCTCCATACAGTATTATGGGCACAACATAGTGCGCCATACAGAATAATGAGCCCCATATATTGACCATACATAATTGGTCCCATATAATGTTACATACAGTATATGATGAGTTCCACATAATGCTCCAGTATATGATGGGCCCCATGGATGATGCTCCAGTGTATGATGGGCCTATATAATGCTCCATATATAATGGGCCCCATATGATGCTCCAGTGTATGATGGGCTCCATTTATAATGCTCCAGTGTATGATGGGCCCCATATATAATGCTCCAGTGTATAATAGGTCCTATCTATGATGCTCAAGTGTATGATGGGCCCCATATATAATTCTCCAGTGTATAATGCTCCCCATATATTGCTCCAAACATTAAAAAAAATGAAATACCTCTCCTTGCTGGGCATTGCTCTACTCTGGACTCCTCAGCATCGCCATCTTCCAGCTCTCTGCACTGTGACTGTTCAGGAAGAGGGCGTACAGATGTGACGTCATCGCGCTATCTGACCTGAATGTCGCTGTCAGAAAACGCGGAAGACGTCACAGCGGTGGAGCAGGGAGAGGTAAGTATTGCAAGTGCTGGGGCCCTGAGCAAGCAGGGGGGCCCACTCGTGGGCGATGGCACTGGCACAGGGCCCCTCATAGTACGCCGATGTCTCTGACAGCGATTGGGCCCCACCACCATCAGAAACATTGGCGTACTATGAGGGGCCCTGTGCCAGTGCCATCGCCCACGAGTGGGCCCCCCCACCTGCTCAGGGCCCCGGCACTTGCCTGGGTGCGCCAGGTGATGACGCCGGCCCTGGGGGGGGTACAGCCCAGTTAGGGAGGTGGAAAAACTGGCATATGTTGAGGTGTAGGCTGGACGTTCAGCAGCTGCAAATGGAGGAATTGCAGAAGTCGGAGGAAGAGGAGGACAAAGCAAGCCATTTTGCTGGCAACCTATGTGTCATCAGGGGAAGGTGGTACAAAATCCTTTGAAACCCAGGCATGGTTCATTTTAATGAAGGTGAGATCACATACATTTTGGGTAGACAGCCGGGTCCTTCTTTCTGTCAGGATTGATCCAGCAGCACTGAAGACTCTTTCTGATAGCACACTACCAGCAGGGCAAGCGAGCTCCTATAAGGCATATTGTGCCAATTCAGGCCTGGTGTCCAGTTTACAGGCCGATAGGGGAGGAGAGGTAATTTTGAACCCTAGGTGACAACTGCTGTCTTCTGTCTGTTGCAATCGATTCAGTATTACCAGTCGTGTGAGCGGTACTCAAGAAATCAGACTACAGCATGGTCATGAAACCCCTGTCTCCAACGCCACTTCGGCTGTGTGCACCATGAACACCTCTTCCATTTGGCCCAGTACAGCTGGTGGTAGAACCTGCACCGCTGCTGTGTGCTGGGAATGCCTCTAACAAATGGTTTACCAGAGTTGCTTGTTTGTTCGCCAATATTAGCTCTAGGTTCTCCTGTGGCATGATGTTCTGTAGTTTGCCTTTATAGCGTGGATCGAGAATGCTGGTCATCCAGTAGTCGTTATCCTTCATAATTTTGGCAATGCGGGGGTCCCTTTTTAGGATCCGCAAGACATAATCACACATGTGGGCCAATGTTCCAGGTGTCAATTATGCACTGCCAGTGGTGGGTGGAGGAGCACTTTCTGCCAAATCCACATCCCTCCATTCAAGCACAAACCCTGTACCTGACCTTGGCAAGCCAACATTTTCTCTTGCCCCGAGAAGCATCCTGCTCCCCAAAATAATAATCCCCCTCATCCTCCTCCTTCTCTTCCTCTTCTTCCTCTGACTCATCCAGGACAGTTCCCTGAGCAGCCAATCCTTGACTGTTATCAAGGCTTCCCTCCTCCTCCTCCTCAGCTGCAAACGCCTGATCCTTAATGTGCGTCAAAGTTTGCATGAGCAGATGCATAAGTGTGATGCTTATGATGGCGTCATCTGCGCTTAACAGCTGTGTGCATTCCTCAAAACACTTAAGGACTTTACAGAGGTCTTTCAGCTTTGACCACTGCGCACCCGACAACTTGATGTCTGCCCTCAAACTGCCTGCCCGTGTATCCTCCCACGAATGCATTACAGCCTGCCTATGTTAGCACAGACTCTCAACCATGTGCATGGTGGAGTTCCACCTTGTTGCAACGTCTATAATTAGGCGGTGCTTGGGGAGGAGGAGCGATCGCTGCAGGCTCTGCATACGACTGGAGTCTACGGGCGAGCGACAGATGTGCGAGCACAGTCTTCGCACCTTATAGAGCAGGGCTGGTAACTCCGGATAATTATTTATGAAGCACTGCACCACCAGGTTCAAGGTGTGAGCCAGGCAAGGTATGTGTCTGAGTTATGCCAGGGCTATGGCCGCCACAAAATTACGGCCGTTATCACTGACTACCTTGCCTGGCTCAAGATGTAGACTGCCCAGCCATGACTCAGTTTCTTGCTGCAAGTAGTCGGCCAGTACCTCCGTGGTGTGTCTGTTGTCACCCAAAGACATCATCTTTAAAACAGCCTGCTGACGCTTACCACTAGCTGTTCGATAGTGGGACACCTCGTGTGCAACACTGGCAGCTGCGGATGGAGTGCTCATGTGACTGCGCTCTGTCGATGAGCTTTTGCTTCTGGAAGAGGAGGAGGAGGGTCGAACGCCTACAGCCAACTGTTTCCTATACCGTGGGCTAAGCAGCACTGTCCCACCGCCACTGTCCCCTGTGGACCCTGCATCCACCACATTAACCCAGTGCGCAGTGATGGACACGTAATGGCCCTGGCCATGCCTACTGGCCCATGCATCTGTTGTGAAGTGCACCTTTCCACTCACTGATTGTTTGAGTGCATGGACAATGCGGTCTTTCACATGCAGGTGGAGGGCAGGGATGGCTTTTCTAGAAAAGAAGTGCCGACTGGGTAGGTCATAGTGTGGGACAGCGTAGGCCATGAGCTCTCAGAGCGCTGCTCTTTCAACCAAACATAAGGGTATCATCTGTAATGAGATCAGTTTGGAAATGTAGGCGTTCAAAGCCAGTGAGGTTTTGTAGTCCGTCCACGCTTGCAAGTGCATGGTGTTTAAATGTCTAAGAATGCAACTGGTATTCAATTTTCGGAGATTTTTCCCTCGGCTAAAGGTCCTACCACACTTTTTACAGATAACCTTTGCCTCATCAATAGGATTTTGGTCAAAAAAGTGCCACACTGCACTCTTCCTACTATGGGATAAATTTTCAGAGCTTGCACGCTGTGCTAATTTGACCGTCTGGCCAAGCTGTCCTGCAACTCTTTTTGTTTTTTTAACACATTTTTGGACTACTACGATTACTACTACTGTTATGTCGATGCCTGCTGCGGATCTTCCTCCTCTTCAGAGCTATTGCCAGCGGCACCCTCTTCCCCCAATGGATGCCAATCCAGGTCAACAACTGGGTCATCCATCACCTCCTCTTCAATTTCATCTGCACCTTCCTCTGTGTCACCGTGTAAGGTGGTATAGTATGCGGGAAGGGGCACCTGAGTTTCATCAGGGTCAGAATCTGGCTCAGTAGACTGCGAGGGCAATGTAGTGCTCTGGGTGAATGTACCAACAGAATCATATAGCAGTGGCTGTGCATCAGTGCACTCCATGTCATATTCATCTTGGACTGGGGAATTCAGGATTTCACTTGATAACCCATGCATGGTATGTGAAAAGAGCTCTAGGGAGTAATCTGAAGTGTGGCCTGCCGCATCCTTCACTTTTGGTGGGGGTGAAGGACACAAGGAAAGGTGTTGTTCCTAGACCAGGAGCCTGCACTGATGACTCAGTGCTTGCAGTTTTTGAAACTTCAGAAGAGGAGGTGATAGAGCTGCAGGTTGTTTCGGCAATGTAAGCCAAAACCTATTACTGATGCTTCGGCTTTAAAAGCGGTATACCTACTCCCAGAAAAGGGAGCCTTCCAGGCCTTCTGGAGCCAGACGATGATGCAGGCTCAACACCTTCTGCCTTAGGTGCTATTGTGCTTTTGGCACTATCAGCAGATGCACCACCACCACCACCATCAATACAAGCTGCCCCCCGCCACGTCCACGGCCTCTCCCACCATACTTCCTCATGCTTGGGAAAATGTACCAAAAATACCAGCAGATATATGGTACTGTATGAGGAGCGTACAGCTGTATACGGCATAGGGGAAAATTTCAATCTCCGTATATATTTCCGAAGTCACACACAGACGCTCTCTCAGTATGTAATACAAAGAGCAGATATACGGTACTGTATCACAAGCGTACAGCTGTATATGGTGTAGGGGAAAATTTAAATCTCCGTATATATTTCCGGAGTCACACACAGATAGTCAGCATAGTCCGTGATACCAGCCGGTACACGGTAGTGTGTGAGGGGCGTACAGCTCTATACGGTGTGGGAAAAAATGAACGCTGGGTAACTGTGCAGAAAAAAAGAATAAAAGTATTAGTGCTGTGTAAAAAGCAGTCTGCACAGCAGTGTACACACAGCAATACAGCTAGCAGGCAGCCTAATAACCAGCGCTGCTGCACACAAGAAAATCCTCCCCTGTCACTGCACACTAACTGTACAGCACAATTGCTATCAGCACAAGCACATAAGAACTTCTCTTTCCAGCCCTAACTCTCTCCCTACTGATAAACAGCATCAGCAACCTCTCCCTACTGTTAAGATCGGCAGAAGTAAAATGGCGGTCGGCGGTCAGGGCTTTTATAGACACTATGACGCCCCCCAAAGCAAGCCAATCACTGCAATGCCCTGCTCTAAGATGGTGGTGACGCTGCCCATGTCATCTCGTTGCCCACAGTGTACGTCCTTGCTCATTGGCTGAAAAAAGGCACCAGAAAGCATCCTGCTAAATTGACTTTTGTTGCGCGCTGTTTTGTTTCGGCAAGAACCGACTTTGGCGAAGTGGCCGTTGATCTGCGACGTCGCTAATGGTCGGTTGGCTGTTAGACCAAGGCATTTTCTTGGTAAAGCAATATTTCAAGAAATACAAAAACCTATAATTTTTCCCAAAAATTTTTGCGCAGGTCCAGAATAGTGGCATTGCCAACCACAATGAATAACACAAATTGATCTCTTAAAACAATTCCAGTTGATGGAGAACAGGTGTTCGAAAGTTTGTTGGCCGCGAAGAAACATTGCAGAGACCAAAATGGTCTTAAATGTATTAGCAAG
This sequence comes from Oophaga sylvatica, assembly GCA_033576555.1. Taxonomy (NCBI): domain Eukaryota; kingdom Metazoa; phylum Chordata; class Amphibia; order Anura; family Dendrobatidae; genus Oophaga; species Oophaga sylvatica. The sequence continues at coordinate 60,201 of JARQOD010001954.1, read as the reverse complement.
GTTGGGGGCCGCTAAAAGCATAAAGTATCGATGCAGTAATGACATCTAACCAGTCTTCCATTTATCCCCAGAGCGGATCCGAATTAGATTATAAGCTCCTTGAAGATCCAACTTAGAAAAGATTTTAGCATGTCTTACTCTTTCCAGTAGTTCGGGAATTAACGGCAAAGGATAACGGTTCCAAAAGGTTACCTTGTTGAGCTCCCGATAATCAATGCAGGGTCTAAGAGTTCTATCCTTCTTCTTTGCAAAAAAGATAGGTGCTCCAGCCAATGATGAGGGGCGAATGAAACCCTTAGCCAAATTCTTATCAATGTATTCCTTCAAGGCTTGCAGCTCCAGAGCTGCCAATAGGTAGACATTTTTTAATGGAGTTGGCGCCCCTGGAAGTAGTTCAATAGGGCAATCGTAAGGTCTATGAGGAGGAAGCTGATCTGCCAGTTTCTTTTTACAAATATAGAGAATTCATTATAAATAGATGGTAACATATATACCTCAGTGGTACATTCCGTATCCCGAGAAATTGCCTTACTCATTACTGGTGTCTCCCTTGGTGGAAAACTGATCTCCTTGGTCTCCCAGTTGATAATTGGATTCTGCGACTGTAGCAGGGAATTCTAAAATTAAAGGGAAATGTGGTGAAGAAATTAACATAAAGGATAGCATTTCCTGAAGATTGGGTTCATGAAAACCTCCAGAGATACTGTCTCCTGATCCAACGGTCCTGAAACTAAAGGTGAACCATCCACAGTTTCCTGGGGAGGCTCTCTGCTGAGTCTGTATGCTATGTTACTTGGCAAAGGTGAAGTCCATAAAGTTACATCCTGCGCCTGATGATTCCACCATGTCTGCACAGGAGATCCATTGTCCCGACAACCGGATCTTTAAGGGAAGGAAACAATGTGTCTCTTTATCCTTCCGTATTTTAGGAGAAGCAGTCACTGATAGGGAATGAAAAACAGCATTCACAGATAAACTGGACTCAGAAGCAACAGATTCAGCATCATGATTCTCATATTCCCCTACAGCAGCCAGTACCTTGGAGGCCGCTTGAGACAGTAAATAAGTAAGTGATCTGACTGATCACAGTAAAAACACAAACTTTCCCGAAAACGATGCTCCCTGCGCTCGTTACTCTTACGCCGCTGTAAGGCATCCACTTGCATGGGAACGGGTTCAACTTTCCAAGAGGATTTACCTGCAGGTTCTTTAGGAGAAAGGGGAGAGTTAGTGACATGGTTAGAGGCTGAAAATCTCTCCTGTCTACGCTCAGTAATTCGTATGTCAATGCACACGCAATGCTTTAAGAATGCTTCTAAGGCTTGCAGAGCATCTGCATGAGCTAACTGGTTCTTAATCACACTAGAAAGTCCCCTCTTAAAAATGGGTAATTGGGCATAACAGTCCCAAACCGTATCCAGCACCAGCCGTCTAAATTCAGTAGTGTATTCAACAACAGAACGCTTACCCTGACGTAATGATAACAATGTGGCTTCAGCTGTAGTAAAATGATTAGGATCTTCAAACATCATAGACATTTCAGCAAGAAAATCGTCAAGGTTATTCAAACGACGGTCACGAGTCTCAATTAGTGGATTCGCCCACGCGAGAGCTCGGGAGGTAAGTAACATAATTATACATAAGACTTTGGATTGATCTGTAAAGAAGTGGGCAGCATGTACATCAAAATGCAAAATGCATTGGTTAATAAACCCACAAAATTTATTGCCGACTCCATTAACCCTAAACGGCGGTAACTTGGGAGGGCTAGTTGGCAGTGGCTGTCCCGGAGGTGGAGGCGACCGTGCTTTTATTTGATTGCTTAAATCTTGAAGCACCTGCCCGAAATGGGCCTCCTAGCTACCTTGTTTTGTAATGCCTCCACATCCCCTTGTAAGGAATTAATCATAGAAAATAACTGATCCAACTTTGTCTCAGCCGACATTATCCCAGCAGATTCCTTAATGGCCTGAGTATCCTGTAACAATTATGTTGGTACTATGGAATCTTATTGCGTGGGATAAAACTAAACTGAGACCAAAGCTGAGGCAAACAAGTGTATTTAACAAAATAAGAAATAGAGCCAAATCTAACAGAGATCTTCCTGCAATAGTAACGAAGTGCACAGCACAATATAGCTGCCACCTGATGAAGGCATTCTGAAACGTGTATTTGGGTGGGCACACGGACCGCTTCTGCCTGTACTTACCCACACTGTCAGGTGATGTAATGGGGTCTTTATAATCTATTACTTGTTGTTTTGACACTTTAATGAGATGAATCCTTGGTACCTACCAGGTTAATCTTCTCTAAATATGCTCTGTTGCATTCACCATATGATGTGTATTCATCTCTTGATATTTTACCTATGGATTCTGTAATCATATTTTGTGTACATGTATATTATAGGGAATCGTGGTCTATTGTGCCCTTATTTTTTGAGGCTGTATTTTGGTTTTACCATGCACATACTGTTGCTTACCTGTCCAATAAGGAAATTTTACTATTCACCTTGGACCTTTGGTTGTTTTTGTTTTTTCCTCCCCCTTATAGAAATGATCAGCAAACTTAATAGCGGGGCGTGACCGCTAATATGCACGAGTCCAGCAGTAATACGAAGCGAGAGTACGTATGGCACTTAACGTAGAAGTCCAGCAATAACATGAGCAAGAGTGCGCACAGCACTTAACGTAGAAGTCCACAATAATATGAGCAAGAGTGTGCATGGCACTTAACGTAGATGTCCAGCAATACATAGGTGGTGCATTAACAGGAGAAGGTTACTAAATGTACCTTTAACCCCTTCCCGACCCATGACACCTACGTAGGCGTCATGAAAACCAGTGGCATCCCGACCCATGACGCCTACATAGGCGTCATGCTATAAATCATGTTCCTGTGGGTCGGGTGACCGGGGTCACTGAAAGGTCACCCGACCCGCAGGCACAAGAACCTTTGTGCATCACCACAGTGGGGGTGGCTTAAACCCCACGTGGCTACGATCGCTCTGATTGGCTGTTAAAAGTGAAACAGCCAATCAGACCGATTTGCAATATTTCACCAATGAAATTTGGTGAAATATTACAATCCAGCCATGGCTGATGCTGTAATAGCATCTGCCATGGCTGGACACTGAGATCTGACCCCCCTCACACCGAGTGACGGGGCGTTCGGCCGCCGCCACGATAAATGGCGGCGATCGGTCGCCGCCGTTACTATCTGCTCCCCTCCTCCTTGCCTCAGCTCCCCCCACCTTCCGATCCCCCCCTTACCTTCCGACACCCCCTACTCAACTCTCCCGGTCCTCCGATGTCCCTGGGACCGTCCCGGCGTTGGTCCGGGATTCTTCATGGGCGCCGCCATCTTGGAAAATGGTGGGCGCATGCGCAGTGCGCCCGCCGGCCGGCGCATGCGCAGTGCGCCCTCCAGTGTCAAAAAATTATTTTGATCACTGTGATACTCTCTCACAGTGATCAAAATAAAAAAACAGTAAATAAATGCCCCATTTATCACCCCCATAGGTAGGGACAAATAATAAAATAAAGAATTTTTTTTTTCCTGTGCACACGTTGCAGATTTTGTCTGCGGATCCGCAGCGGATTTGGCGCTTCGGATGCGCAGCAGATCCGGAAACCATGTACAGTACAATGTAAATAAATGGTAAAAAAAAAAGCGCTGTGCACATGCTGCGGATTTTTCCGCGCAGATTTGGTGCGGTTTTAAATCCGGGGCATGTCAATTCTTTGTGCGGATTCCGCAGCGTTTTTACACCTATTCCATTATAGGTGTAAAACCGCAGGGCAAATCCGCACAAAAATCGCAGCAAAACCGCAGTAAATCCGCAACGTGTGCACAGGCCCTTAATTCGCGCTAAATCCGCAGGTAAAACGCAGGTAATTTTGCCTGCGGATTTAGCAAAATCCGCACTGAAAAATCGGCAAGTGAATCCGCAATGTGTGCACGGGGCCTTAGAGTTAGGGTTAGGCTGGGTTCATATTGCGTTATGGCAGTCCTTAGACAGACTGCATTACACTGCGATATAACGCGGTGTAACGCAGTCCGTTAACGCTGCCCTTCACCCCCATTGTCGGGCGCATCGCGACGCATGCCGTAAAGCGGCATGCGTTTGCGAAGTGCCGTCATTCAGTGACGGAGCCTCGGACTCGGGCTGCAGCGTCTTGGCTCCTTCACCGCTAGCACAGATGAATCATCTGCTGATTCATCTGCGCTAGCGGGTATAGCATAACGCGATCGTGTTATGCTATACCGTTACCAGCCCGTCAACGCTATGTGTTGAACGGGCTGGTAAAACGCAATATGAACCTAGCCTTAGGGTTAGAGTTAGAACTAAGGTTAGGGTTAGCCTTAGGGTTAGGATTAGCATTAGGGTTAGAAGTAGGGTTACGGTTAGAATTTGGGTTAGGGTTAGAATTAGGGTTGGGGTTGGAATTAGGGTTGGGTTGGAATTAGGTTGGAATTAGGGTAGGTTTGTGGTTAGGGTTAGAGTTAGGATAAGTGTTAGGGGTGTTTGGGGTTAGTGTTTGGATTAGGTTAGGCTTGTGGTTAGGGTTATGGTTAGAGTTGGGATTAGGGTTAGGGGTGTGTTGGGGTTAGGGTTATGGTTAGGGTTTGGATTAGGGTTAGGGTGTGTAGGGGTTAGAGTTGGGGTTAGGGGTGTGTTGGGGTTAGGGTTGGAGTTAGAATTGAGGGATTTCCACTATTTAGGCACATCAGGGGGTCTCCATACGTGACATGGCGCCACCATTGATTGCTGCAAATTTTGTGTTCAAAAAGTCAAACAGTGCTCCCTTTATTCCGAGCCCCGACGTGTGCCCAAACAGTGGTTTACTCCCACATATGGGGTGTCAGAATACTCAGGAAAAATTGCACAACAACTTTGGGAGTCTAATTTCTCCTTTTACTCTTGGGAAAAAAAATTGGGGACTGAAAAATTTATTTTTGTGGAAAAAAAATGATTTTTTATTTTCACGGCTTTGCGTTATAAACTTCTGTGATGAACTTGGAGCTTCAAAGTGCTCACCACACATCTATAGGAGTTCCTTGGGGGATCTAGTTTCCAAAATGGGGTCACTTGGGGGGGTTTCTACTGTTTAGGCACACCATGGGCTCTACAAACGTAACATGACACCCACAGACCATTCCATCAAGTCGGCATTTCAAAACGTCACTACTTCCCTTCCGAGCCCCGACGTGTGCCCATACAGTAGTTTTCTTCCACATGTAGGATATCAGCGTACTCAGGACAAATTGGACAACAACTTTTGGTGTCTAATTTCTCCTGTTACCCTTGGAAAAATAAAAAAATTAGGGACTAAAAGATCATGTTTGTGGAAAAAAATGATTTTTTTATTTTCATGCCCGGGCGTTATAAACTTCTGTGTAGCCCTTGGGGGTTCAAAGTACTCAACACACATCTAGATAGATTCCTTGCGGGGTCTAGTTTCCAAAATGGGGTCACTTGTGGGGAGTTTCTACTGTTTAGGCACATCAGTGGCTCTGCAAACGTAACATGACGCTCGCAGACCATTCCATCAAAGTCGGCATTTCAAAACGTCACTACTTCCCTTCCGAGCCCCAACTTGTGCCCGAACAGTGGTTCCCCCCACATATGGGGTACCAGTGTACTCAGGACAAACTGTACAACAACTTTTGGGGTCCAATTTCTCCTGTTACCCTTGTGAAAATAAAAAATTGCGGGTTAAAAAAATCAGTTTTTGAGGAAAAAAATGATTTTTTTTTTTTCACGGCTCTGCATTATAAACTTCTGTGAATTATGTGGGGGTTCAAGGTGCTCACCACACATCTGGATAAGTTCCTTGCGGGGTCTAGTTTACAAAATGGGGTCACTTGTGGGGGTTTCTACTGTTTAGGACATCAGGGGCTCTGCAAACGAAACAAGATGCCCGCACACCATTCCATCAAGTCGGCATTTCAAAGCGTCACTACCTCCCTTCCGAGCCCTGACGTGTGCCCAAACAGTGGTTACCCCCCACATATGGGGTACCAGTGAACTCAGGACAAACTGGACAACAACTTTTGGGGTCCAATTTCTCCTGTAACCATTGTGAAAATAAAAATGAAGGGGCTAAAAAATCATTTTATGAGAAAAAAAAACAGATTTTTATTTTCACAGCTCTGCATTATAAACTTCTGTGAAGCACCTGGGGGTTCAAAGTGCTCACTGTGCATCTAGATAAGTTCCTTAGGGGGTCTAGTTTCCAAAATGGGGTCATTTGTGGGGGAGCTCCAAAGTTTAGGCACACAGGGGCTCAACAAACACGACATGGTGTCTGCTAGCAATTGGAGCTAATTTTCCATTAAAAAAGTCAAATGGCGCTCCTTCCCTTCTGAGCCCTGCCGTGAGCCTAAACAGTGGTCCCCCCCCACATGTGGGGCACCAGCGTACTCAGGAAAAACTGGACAACAGCTATTGGGGTTCAATTTATCCTGTTACTCTTGGGAAAATAAAAAGCAGCTAAAAAATGATTTTTGAGAAACAAAAATGATTTTGTTATTTTCACTGCTCTGCGTTTATAAACTTCTGTGAAGCACTTGGGGGTTCAAAGTGCTCACTACACATCTAGATAAGCTCCTTGTGGGGTCTAGTTTCCAAAATGGGGTCACTTGTGGGGGGTTTCTACTGTTTAGGCACATCAGGGGCTCTGCAAACGCAACATGACACCCGCAGAACATTCCATCAAGTCTGCATTCCAAAATGGCGCTTCTTCCCTTCTGAGCTCTCCCATGCGCCAAAACAGTGGTTCCCCCCACATATGGGGTATTGGTGTACTCAGGACAAATTGCACAACAACTTTTGTGGTCCAATTTCTCCTCTTACCCTTGTGAAAATAAAAAATAGCGGGCTAAAAAATCATTTTTGAGGAAAAAAATGATTTTTTTATTTTCACTGCTCTGCGTTATAAACTTCTGTGAAGCACTTGGGGGTTCAGAGTGCTCACAATACATCTAGATAAGTTCTATAAGGGGTCTAGTTTCCAAAATGGTGTCAAATGTGGGTTTTTTTCACTGTTTAGGCACACAGGGGCTCTCCAAATGGTGTCCACTAACGATTGGAGCAAATTTTCCATTCAAAAAGTCAAATGGCGCTCCTTCCCTTCTGGGCCCTACCGTGTGCCCAAACAGTGTTTTATGACCACATATGAGGTATCTGTGTACTCAGGAGAAATTGCCCAACAAATTTTAGGATCCATTTTATCCTGTTGCCCATGTGAAAATGAAAAAACTGAGGCTAAAAGAAAATTTGTGTGAAAAAAAAGTACTTTCTTTTTTTTACGGATCAATTTGTGAAGCACCTGGGGGTTCAAAGTGCTCACCATGCATCTAGATAAGTTCCTTGGGGGTCTAGTTTCCAAAATGGGGTCACTTGTGGGGGAGCTCCAATGTTTAGGCACACAGGGACTCTCCAAATGCGACATGGCAACCGTGAAATATTCCAGCATATTTTCCATTCAAAAAGTCAAATGGCACTCCTTCCCTTCTGAGCCCTGCCGTGCGCCCAAACAGTGGTTTATGACTACATATGAGGTATCGGTGTACTCAGGAGAAATTGCCCAACAAATTTTACGATCCATTTTATACTGTTGCCCATGTAAAAATGAAAAAATTGATTGCCCATGTAAAAATGAAAAAATTGATGCTAAAGAAAAGTTTTGTTGGAAAAATTAAAATGTCCATTTTTTCCTTCCACGTAGCTTTAGTTCCTGTGAAGCACCTGAAGGGTTAATAATTTTCTTGAATGTAGTTTTGAGTAGCTTGAGTGGTGCAGTTTTTATAATGGTGTCACTTTGGGGTATTATCTGCCATATAGACCCCTCAAAGTGACTTCAAATGTGAGGTGGTCCCTAAAAATAATGGTTTTGTAAATTTTGCTGTAAAAATGAGATATCACTGGTCAACTTTTAACCCTTATAACTTCCTAACAAAAAAAAATTCTGTTTCCAAAATTGTGCTGATGTAAAGTAGACATGTGGGAAATGTTATTTATTAACTATTTTGTGTCACATAACTCTCTGGTTTAACAGAATAAAAATTCAAAATTTGAAAATTGTGAAATTTTCAAAATTTTTGCCAAATATCCATTTTTTTCACAAATAAACGCAAAAATTATCGACCTAAATTTACCACTAACATGAAGCCCAATATGTCACAAAAAAACAGTCTCAGAATCGCTAGGATCCGTTGAAGCGTTCCTGAGTTATTACCTCATAAATGGACACTAGTCAGAATTGCAAAAAATGGCAAGGTCTTTAAGGTCAAAATAGGCTGGGTCATGAAAGGGTTAATGTTGAAAAGTCCCACTCAAGTCTAGCACCGCAGCCCACACAGAACACATTCCAAGAGGTGATAACTATGGGCAGCACGGTGGCTCAGTGGATAGCACTGCAGCGCTGGAGTCCTGGGTTCAAATCCCACCAAGGACAACATCTGCAAGGAGTTTGTATGTTCTCCCTGTGTTTGCGTGGGTTTCCTCCCGATACTCCGGTTTCCTCCCACACTCGAAAAACATACTGATAGGGAATCTAAACCCAGGAGATGAAAGGGATGACCCGGTGGCAGAAAAAAAAAAAAAGAAGACCGGTATTACACAATATATATAATAAATTGATTGCCTTTATTAATCAAATGGCACAATGTAAACAACAATAACCATGTATATGAATCCCCCTGACAAAGGAATATACTTCCGAAACGTGCGTCGGGGCACTTTCTCTGAGGCATTACTGTGCTGATCCTAAAGATGTATATCTTCGTACCGTGTTAGCCAGTAGATAGAAAAATATTTAGAGTTGAGAGTCCTCAGTGGTTGATACCTTTTAATGGCTAACTGAAAAGATGGTAACAAATTGCAAGCTTTTGAGACTACTCAGGTCTCTTCATCAGGCTGAACTAATACAAAATCTGAAGAATCACATATTTATACACAAAAACACAGAAAAAATGCAATAGGTAAGACAAGTGACATGAAGCAGAATAGTCATTATGGCAGAGGGATGAGCATAAATATTGGAACAGTTCATAGATAAGGAGAGAAAGTTTTATTACCCTCTGATTGGGGTCTGGTAATGTTTTGTGATGTTTTCACAGGGTATTTGGAGTAAATTCCTTAATTGATGTAATAGGCCATAAAACCATGTGACAGGTTCATTCCAGCATTAAGAGTGTCAAAGGTCACCATCAATTTGTATTTGCAAATTCTTCTCTGTCTCTGAGATGTGAATCTGCTTCTTAGTACCAGTATTTTCATATCTGACATGCTATGATCAGGGGAGCAAAAATGTTTTGCCACAGGTAGATCCATTCTTTTTCTCTTATTGTGTGGCGATGAGAATTCATCCTTGTTCTCAGTTTTTGCCCGGTCTCTCCCACATACAGACCCCAGTTGGACATTTAGTACATATAATTAGGTACACAACATTAGATGTGATGCAGCTGAAAGTACCTGGTATCTTGTAGTCCTGATGTGAGTTGGGGATCTTTATCCTGTCCGTGGTCATTATAAATGGACAGGTTTTGCATTTCTTCTGATTGCAAGGCAAGGTTCCTGCAGCTGTTGGGGAGGACAGGGAACTTCTGACAATGATGCTTCTTAGATTTGGGGGCTGTCTAAAACACAGTAGTGGGGGGTCTGGAAATATGGATTGTAACCGGGCATCTTTTTGTAGTAAAGGTTGTAGTTTCCGTGCAGCTCCCCTTAGCACCTCCAGATTTGGATTGTAGGTGACCACTAGAGGCACCCGGTTATTTTCTTCTTTAGCTTTGTAATGTAGCAGGTGATCCCTTGATATTCTGGTGGCTCTTGTAATTTGGTTTTCAATTGTTCTTGGATGGTAGCCCTGATTTAAAAAGGTCTTTCTAAGGCAACCAAGGTGTTCATCTCTATCCATGGGGTTGGAACATATACGGTTGTATCTGATGGCTTGGCTGTAGACAATAGAGTTTTTATGTGTTTTGGATGGAAACTGTCCATGTAAGGTATGTTGGACGGTCGATTGGCTTCTGATACAGGGATGTCTCTATTTCATTGTCCTTCAGTTTAATGATGTTGTCCAAAAAGTTAATTTCAGTGCTGGAGTAGTTAAGTGTTAAGTTGATGGTGGGATGAAATTGATTGAACTGTTCGTGGAACGTCTTTAGCTGTTGCTCAGACTCCGTCCAGATGATTAAAATGTCATCAATGTAGCGGTAGTAGGCCCGAGGCCTGGTGGGACATGAGGACAGAAAGTCGCTTTCAAGCTTGGCCATGAAAAGATTTGCATACTGTGGAGCCATTTTACTTCCCATCGCTGTGCCAGTCTCCTGTAAATAGATCTTGTCAAATTCAAAGTAATTGTGGGTGAGGATGAATTTTGTGAGTTTCACCACAGAATCAGCATCATTCGCGGTGTTTTTCATGAAGTCTTTGCAGGCATTTAATCCATCCTGGTGTGGGATATTAGAGTACAAGGATTCCACATCCATGGTGGCCAGGATGGTTCCTTCTGGTAGAGGACCTATTGCTGCTAGTTTATTCAGTAGGTCAGTTGTGTCCTGAATGTAGCTGGGTGTATCCTTTACCAGAGGTTTAAGAATACCCTCTACCCATCCAGATACCTGCTCAGTAAGGGTGTCCACACATGAAATAATCGGCCTCCCTGGATTCCCAGCTTTGTGGATTTTGGGAAGCATGTAGAATGTCCCTGTTCTTGGACTCTCTGGTATCAGGTCATCGGCTCTTATGGATTTGTCAGACAGACAAGATACCAACTTGCTTAGTTCCTTGTAATAGTCCTGTGTAGGGTCCGACTCCAGTTTTCTGTAGTAGCGTGTGTCCGTAAGTTGTCTGTTTGCTTCCTTCATATAGTCTGATGTGTTCATCATGACTATTGCACCTCCCTTGTCAGCAGGTTTAATGATGATTTCTTTGTTGGTTTTCAGAGACTGTATAGCCTTTCTCTCCTGGGCACTGATGTTGGATGCTTGTCTCTTGTTGGTGGCTATGATGGTGGATTTTATCAAATATCTGAATGAGTCTATATATTTATCCAAATGAGGGTTGCGTCCAGGAGGAGGTGTCCAGTCTGACCTCTTCTTGGTTGTTGAGATCCCTTTTCCTTCAGTCCGAGTGTTTTCTGAATCTTCTGTATCATTGAAGTATTCCCTCAGGCGCAGTCTCCTGAAAAAATGTTCCATATCACTGCAGAGTTCAGTTTTATCCAGGGCCTTAGTGGACAAAATGAGAGTCCTCTAGAAAGCACGGCCAGCTCCACCATGTTGGGTTTGTAATCCGAGAGATTGATGACACAGTTAGATGCTTTTGTGTCTGGAATGGAGTGGTTGTCAGAGTTGTCAGGTTTTGGTTTTGTTTTGGATCTGTTTGTATAGAGTCCGGAATTGAGACGCAGTCTGTGTAGTTTCTGGAGGTGCTAAGGGAGCTGCACGGAAACTACAACCTTTACTACAAAAAGATGCCCGGTTACAATCCATATTTCCAGACCCCCCACTACTGTGTTTTAGACAGCCCCCAAATCTAAGAAGCATCATTGTCAGAAGTTCCCTGTCCTCCCCAACAGCTGCAGGAACCTTGCCTTGCAATCAGAAGAAATGCAAAACCTGTCCATTTATAATGACCACGGACAGGATAAAGATCCCCAACTCACATCAGGACTACAAGATACCAGGTACTTTCAACTGCATCACATCTAATGTTGTGTACCTAATTATATGTACTAAATGTCCAACTGGGGTCTGTATGTGGGAGAGACCGGGCAAAAACTGAGAACAAGGATGAATTCTCATCGCCACACAATAAGAGAAAAAAGAATGGATCTACCTGTGGCAAAACATTTTTGCTCCCCTGATCATAGCATGTCAGATATGAAAATACTGGTACTAAGAAGCAGATTCACATCTCAGAGACAGAGAAGAATTTGCGAATACAAATTGATGGTGACCTTTGACACTCTTAATGCTGGAATGAACCTGTCACATGGTTTTATGGCCTATTACATCAATTAAGGAATTTACTCCAAATACCCTGTGAAAACATCACAAAACATTACCAGACCCCAATCAGAGGGTAATAAAACTTTCTCTCCTTATCTATGAACTGTTCCAATATTTATGCTCATCCCTCTGCCATAATGACTATTCTGCTTCATGTCACTTGTCTTACCTATTGCATTTTTTCTGTGTTTTTGTGTATAAATATGTGATTCTTCAGATTTTGTATTAGTTCAGCCTGATGAAGAGACCTGAGTAGTCTCGAAAGCTTGCAATTTGTTACCATCTTTTCAGTTAGCCATTAAAAGGTATAAACCACTGAGGACTCTCAACTCTAAATATTTTTCTGTGCTGATCCTAGGCTCCCAGGTATTTTGTCCACGGTTATTGTTCAATTGGTGGGTTACTGTGTGTGCTTTATTTTACTCCACACATTTCTGCCGGTTCACTGCACACGGCACTTTAATTGTCTAAGTGTGTGCACACTTTGTATTTTCTTGGCCTCATTTTTTGATATTGTTGAGCCATTTTATTGCACATGGCACTTTAAATTATATGTTATTATTTAGGCGCATATTGTGCCATTTTTTGGTCTCATTTTTGTTTTTTATATATATTTTTTAACGTGGACTATTGCCTGGTTATGTTACTTGAGCCCTTTTTTATTCTGCTGCATATATATAAATATACCGTTTATTTCTTTGCATATGGCTAAATTGATATGCATGCAGGTGTTGATAAATAGTTGCATCAGCCTTTGTTATTTTGTATGCCTCCTTTTATATATTTTATATATACATGGTTATTGTTGTTTACATTGTGCCATTTGATTAATAAAGGCAATCAATTTATTATATATATTGTGTAGTACCGGTCTTCTTTTTTCTTTCCCTGCCACCAGGTCATCCCTTTCAACTCCTGGGTTTTGTTTTCACTATCCGGATGGTCTGCCATCCAAGTTTCAGGTGATATTGTCACATGTATTATTTTAATATAATTATTTTATAGTATTATTTTATTCTACGTAATTATATTTTTGTGAGTCACATATCTCTTGATTTTTGTTGATAGGAAATCTAGAATGTGAGCCCCATTGGGGACAGCGACGATAATGTGTGCAAACTGTAAAGCGCTGCGGAATATGTAAAAATAAAGATTATTATTATTATAACTATGTCACAATCTCTTACTGACCATAGCAGTTCCAGAGATGAGTAGCTCCACACTAGAAGTCCGGTCAATAAGTAACACTGCACAGAGGGCTGAAGGCAGCTGTAAGTGCAGAGGCAGAGCACCGAGTAAATAGCAGCAGCAGCAGGAACTCTAGAAGCAGACCAGGAGGAAGCTCAGAAGCCAGCAGCAACAAAATTCTCTGGCAAGGAGGATCTCCTGAGCCGGAGTTCCAGGACAGGGCGAGGTACAAGACTCAATTGCACAAGGGCAAACAGGCTCAATGGAAAAGCTGGAATCCTTAAATAGCTTGTCCAAGACCAACACTCACTTTTATTCTGCATTGCAATCACAGCTACGCCTGTGACTGCAATGCACTCCCGCGGACTCAATATGCTTCTTTGCGCATCCTGGGTGACATATAGTGACCCTTGCATATGACCCCGGTCACTGCCTCACATACCCTCCCACCCCGTTCAAACTTGTGAGGTTGAACATTTGTCACCATACAGGAGGCCTATGACAGGGCATCAGCAACATTTCACTGTGACTTCCCAGCCCGATGTTCCGCTGTAAAATTGAAATTTTGCAAAGACAGGAACCATCGGGTGACCATCACGTTCCTCCCCTTGGCATTCCTAATCCAAATAATCTGTCACCAAGCGAAACGGTCGACTGAGCAAAAAATAGAGTAGGGACTACAAGGCCCTCGTAATGGCCAGGCACTCTTTCTCCACTATGCTATAATTTTTCTCAGCCGGGTGAGTTTCCTATTTAGGTAGGTGAACGGATGCTCCTCTCTCTGTTCCACTCCTAGGCTCACGTTAGAGGCATCTGTCTGCACAATGAAGCGTTTCTGAAAGTTGGGGCTAATGAGGATGGGCTGTCCGCACGGCGCCACCTTCATGGATTGGTACACTTCCCCAGCCTGGGGGTTCCAACAAGTGGTAAAATAATTTGCGTGTGTCTGAATTTTCTGTGACACTTTCTGAAACTTTTTTATTCTTCTATCAATGGACCTTTATTTGAGCTTATGTTTTCATTATTGATAGCATTTTGTGGTACATAAAACATTTCGTGTGCTTTTATTGCACAAAAAAGACATCCACAATTCTGGCATTTCAAACTTTTATCTTTACCATTCAGGTTAATTAATTTTCTGTTATAATGGATACAACGTTTGCTGCCTTTTTATACTTTTTAAATTATTTTTAATGGGAGAAAAGAGGGGTGATTTGATATTTTTTCTTTTGGTGTGAAGCTTTTAAAAACTCTTTTTATTTTTCATCTTGTTTTGTAGTCCCAAGGGGGCTTGAGCCTTTGATTTTTGATCTCTTCATCTATATAAGATTGTATCATTATATTGCAGTATAAATCTAAAATCCCCATCTATGAAGCCCAGCCACAGATTGAGTTTTATAGGAGGACCAAGTTGGCAAAGTTGGGGTCTTTTTCAGGAGATAAAAGGGTTTCCCTCATAAAACTGACTGCTTTTTCTTTGGTCCTATTGAGAGATATGGAGATTATATCAGGTGTGTTTATTTATTTCTGTTGTGCATATAGAGCCAATATTTTCCCATCAGTAACACTGACACTGGGGGGTCCATTGTTGATTTATATGCAAATAATAAATTACCCTCATTCACACATTTGCCTATGATTCTGTTTAATAAAAATCTGGGTAGTTTGTTAAATGAATGATGAGATGTTGCATTTTTCTGAAAATAGCAAATCAAGTGCATTGTGCAAACTACTGCACATTGGCCTACCAGGGGATTCTCCTATTCTCCAGCGGGAAATCACATCCATTATATAGGCACTGATTCATCAACGTATTACCATTAGAGTTGAGCCAATCTCCTGAAATTTGATGTGGAAATTTATAACAAATTAGATTTTTTATACATTAATTTGATATCTAATTAGCATGTGATATTCTGATTGCTGTAACTTCTTCTGGCAATAACAGCTAAATAGATGTGAGCAAATCTGCAGAGGATTTCTCAGGGAAATGGAATGTTCCTTATTGAGCTCTTTGTACACTCAGAGCACAATAAACATAGGATGTACAAAAAAAATTAACTCGCACTTCACCACTCACCTGTCCTGCTGAACGGTCCTCTACTCCTTATCTTTTCCTTTCCCTTTCCTTTATCAAGTGGACTATCATCAGCATCTTCATTTCAAGCCAGAACTTCCGGCATGATCAAGCCTCAGATATTACAGGTTACTTGAGCGATGCGTGTCCTTAGATGGACGTTCTGGCTTGGAGAGAAGAGAATCTGCACAATGGATGAAAGAAAAGTCACGAAGGACCAGATTTGATCTTTTCAAGCTTTCTCCAAAATAAGAAGGGTTTACAACGACCCTTTTCTCATCCCTCTGGTCCAGAAGGGTCAATAATAGGGAGAGCCTCTCTTACTTCTATCTAGAGCGCCACTCTCAATCTAGCTCCATCTCCTTTCCAAAGGGGCAACTAATGGCCACAGTGGGTGTAGAATTTGACCACACATCCCAGACCTTAGGAGTGATGTCACATAAGGGCATCACGTCCAGAAAAATGCTCCTTGTCCGCGTGTGGCTAACCCACCATACCGTTTGAGTTACAGCGCCCCATGGTCACCACTTTTAGGTTCATGTGCATCTCAGATTTTCAAACAGCTCAGCTCACACATAAGAACAGATATTACACTTGAAATGCAGAGAAGATGTATGACACCTGACAGCCCACTGATAGGTGCCATGTAATACTCCACTTTTTGGAATTAAGAGTTTGCATCCTGTTTTTCATTGAAGATGACAGTTCATCTTGTGATAAGCCTCTTTTGTAGTCTCAATATAGCAAAATAGAATTGGAGAAGTAGACAACTCCGTTAACAGGTTTTGACTTGGCAATAAAGAAAAGGGAATCTTTTAGAATTCAAAATCGCTAAATTAAATTAATTTTTTTCCCAAAGCATTGATTTACAGTGAATCAATTTGCCACAAATTGCAAATACTGCAAAACCTCCAATTACCATGAAAATACATATGTAACACTCTAGGCTTTCCGAGGATTGTATTCAGCCCCTTTCAAGTCCCTTACCGCAAAAACTGCCTAGGTGATATCAATTTAGTGTAACAATGATGTTGGCATCTTCGCCTTCTCTTTCTTCTTCTGTAACTAGGTGGCGTCAAGGCAACAACACAATAGTTCTGTGTTCGTTGGAACTAGTGATTAGCGAGCACTAAAATGCTTGGGTGCTCATTATTCGGGTCGAGCAAATTGGAATACTCGGGTACTCGACCTGAGCAACGAGCCTAATGTAAGTCTATGGGAGACCCGAGCATTTTTGCCGCGATCCCCCCCCCACGGGTCCTTTTAAAGTCTAAAAACATCTGAAAATGATGGAAACAGTGCTCAAATGACAAGGGAACATCATGGGGAATGCCACTGGAAGCATTTCTGACTCCTAGTTCACAGCTGTGAACAATGTTGTCAGAGTCTTACGCCATTTTTACAGATGCACCAAAAAACATACACAAACAAAACCAAAATGTATTTTCCTTGGAAATATGTCAAGGAACATCCTTTCCAGGGTAATGACTTTTATATAAGGCAAAATAATTAACCCAACGCAAAAATGTTCCTCCACCACTTTGTCTATGTTCACACGTTGCGTTTTTGATGCGTTTTTCAATGTTACAATTGTTTTCAAACAATACAAATGCATTTACTGTGAAATGCCATTGCAGCATTTAACCACCTTACCTGGCCATGTGGTGTGTGACACATCATCAGACACATCCTGTTTCATTTAGGAAGGAGGGACTCTGAATATCACAAAGCCTATTTTTATAGGGCATCAGTTGGCATTACTATTCTTAAAGGGCCACTATTAAACAGTGAGTCTCCTATACTGTTACTGCCTATGCATTGAGTGGCTGGGCTGCCAAAAATTAGGACGCATCCCAATACCACTTTTATGAGACGTACTGGAGGGCCTCATGAAAAAGTGTTCCAAGTGTAAGAAAATAGGTCTCCCATAGTGTTAGCCTATGCATTAAATGCAAGTCCTGCCCTGCAGCAAAGTAACACGCAGCCTTTGAACACAGGTACTGGATGGCCACAGGAAAACCAAGTTCACATTATTCTTTTGTTACTGCCAGAGTGTTGGCCTATTCATTGAATGCAAGCCTGACCTGACACAAAGTCACATGCAGCTCAATAAGCCATTGAACTGACATACTAGATAGATAATATTAATAATCTTTATATAGCGCTAACACATATTCTGCAGCACTTTACAGTTTGCACACATTATCATCACTGTCCCCGATGGGGCTCACAATCTAAAATCCCTATCAGTATGTCTTTGGAGTGTGGGAGTAAACCGGAGAACCTGGAGGAAACCCAAGCAAACATGGGGAGAACATACAAACTCCTTGCAGATGTTGTCCTTGGTGGGATTTGAACCCAGGACCCCAGCGCTGCAATGCTAACCACTGTGCCACCGTGCTGCCCACAGGATAGATAGCCACAGGAAAACCCAGTTCACATAATTATTTTGGCACTGCCATAATGTTAGCCTGTGCATTGAATGCAAGGCCCGCCCTGCATCAAATTCAAACGCACCCCAAAAAGCCTTTGAACTGACGTACTGGACGACCACAGGAAAACCAAGTTCACATTATTCTTTTGGCACTGCCATACTGTTAGCTTATGCATTGAATGACAAGTCCTGCCCTGCACCAAATTGAAACGCACCCCAAAAAGCCTTTGAAGCGATGTACTAGCTGGACACAGGAAAACCAAGTTCACATTATTCTTGCACTGCACATGTTAGCTTATACAGTATACTAGAAAAGGCTGCCCTCTATCATACTAAAGCATTGACAACATAGAATACATGAAATTTTGAATAGCAATATGGCTTTGGAGTATAAGGAAAAATTTCAGACGCTTAGTATAAACATTTGGCCAAACATTAAAAGCCCACCAACCATCGTCAAGGTGGTCTCAAGTCTCATGAGTCCCTGACCTAATGTGAACATACCTCTATTAGGCTGATATCTGAATTTCTGGGTGAATGTGGCACCTCTGTCAGTAATGCCTGCATTTATGGGTAAGTAGGGACCTGCTGTAATTAAAATCACCACCTGGTGGGGGCGGAGTGCTCGATCAGTAAGCTAACATTCAAAAGACAAAAAAACCTGATTGGCACATCCAGACTAATGTGAACTAGGTGCAAACCAAGGGAAGCTACCCCCATATAAAACATACGAGAAAAGGCTGCACTCTATCATACTAAAGCTTGACAACATAGAATACATGAAATTTTGAATAGCAATATGGCTTTGGAGTATAGTTTGCACCTAGTTCACATTAGTCTGGATGTGCCAGTCAGGTTTTTTGTCTTTTGAATGTTAGCTTGCTGACCGAGCACTCCGCCCCACCAGGTGGTGATTTTAATTACAGCAGGTCCCTACTTACCCATAAATGCAGGCATTACTGACAGAGGTGCCAATTCACCCAGAAATTCAGATATCAGCCTAATAGAGGTATGTTCACATTAGGTCAGGGACTCACAAGACTTGAGACCACCTTGACGATGGTTGGTGGGCTTTTAATGTTTAGCCAAATGTTTATACTAAGCATCTCAAATTTTTCCTTATATTCCAAAGCCATATTGCTATTCAAAATTTCATGTATTCTATGTTGTCATGCTTTAGTATGATAGAGTGCAGTCTTTTCTCATACTGTTAGCTTATGCATTGAATGCAATGCCTGCCCTGCACCAAATTAAAACGCACCTCAAAAAGCCTTTGAACCGACGTACTGAATGAACACAGGAAAACCAAGTTCACATTATTCTTTTGGCACTGCCATACTGTTAGCTTATGATTGAATGCAAGGCCCGCCCTGCAACAAAGTCACATGCACCCCAAAAATCCTTTGAAGCGACGTACTGACTGGACGCAGGAAAACCAAGTTCACATTGTTCTTTTGGCACTGCCATAGTGTTAGCCTAAAAGAAGGACCAGCACATCTAAGCTAGTGTGAAAAGGCGCCAACCAAAGAAAGCATATAAGTCAAAAAGATTAAGGTTTGCACCATAACTTACCAAGAACGATTACACTAAAGGATAGGAATTGCATTGCTGCCATAGAAAATGGGAGAAAAAATTGAAATAAGCGCTATATAGTGTGTATATGAAATATGTGTCTGCAAAAATTGCTATGAAAAAAGGAAGGCTCTTAGCGCATAGATTGGCCAATATATGTGTGCCCAATTACCATGTCAAGGTGTCCTTCATAAATTGGGTCCCTGTCCTGTAATGTCACCTCTCTTGGGCAAAAAAGCCTACAATTTATGGGGAAGGAATGGACCAGATAATCTGCTTAAAATCACATGTGGCTATTGGGAGTAGGAGTACACATGTCCAAAAGGCTTCATACAAACAGACAAAAAGAAGGACCAGCACATCTAAGCTAGTGTGAATAGGCACCAACCAAAGAAAGCATATAAGTCAAAAAGATTAAGGTTTGCACCATAACTTACAAGAATGATAGCACTAGAGCAGAGGTCTCAAACTGCATTCCTCAAGGGCCGTAAACAGTTCACGTTTTTAGGATTTCCTTGTATTGCACAGGTGATAATTTAATCACCCGCACAGATAATGATTCCAGTACCTAGTGCATCTAAGGAAATCTTGAAAACACGCACGGTTTGCAGCCTTCGAGGAATGCAGTTTGAGACCCCTGCACTAGAGCATTGGAATTGCATTGCTGCCATGGAAAATGGGAGAAAAAATTGAAAAAAGCACTATATAGTGTATATATGAAATATGTATCTGCAAAAATTGCTATGAAAAAAGGAAGGCTCTTAGCTCATAGATTGGCCAATATATGTATGCCCAATTACCATGTCAAGGTGTCTTTCGTAATTTGGGTCCCTGTCCTGTAAGTCAAAAAGATTAAGGTTTGCACCATAACTTACCAAGAACGATCACACTAAAGGATAGGAATTGCATTGCTGCCATAGAAAATGGGAGAAAAAATTGAAATAAGTGCTATATAGTGTGTATATGAAATATGTGTCTGCAAAAATTGCTATGAAAAAAGGAAGGCTCTTAGCTCATAGATTGGCCAATATATGTATGCCCGATTACCATGTCAAGGTGTCTTTCGTAATTTGGGTCCCTGTCCTGTAATGTCACCTCTCTTGGGCAAAAAAGCCTACAATTTATGGGGCAGGAATGGACCAGCTAATCTGCTTAAAATCACCTGTGGCTATTGGAGTGGGAGTGCACATGTCCAAAAGGCTTGATACAAATAGACAAAAAGAAGGACCAGCATATCTAAGGCTAGTTTCACATTTGCGGTAGAGTCCGCAGCGTATAGTTCGCAACCGCAACCGCATGCAAAAACGCATGCAAACGCATGCATGCGTTTGCGGTGCGGACGATAGGCAAGTGCTATTTCCCCAGCAAATTTTTGCATTTACACAAGCCACGCCCAATGGGCGTGTCTTATGTAAATTCTTGCTTATGCAAACGCAAAGTGTCCGCATGTGCTTGCGTACGCATGCGTTCTCATAGCCTGTAATGCATTGTTTAGACGCATTCCTTCCGCAAGCGTCCGAAACATGTTGCGTTTACCGCGCCCAGCCGCAGACGTCGAAACAACGCATGCGTCGTCAAAATGCAGCAAAAATCATCCAATTGCATGTACCTGCTGCACCAATGTTAAAAATAGGAAACACGACACATGCGGAAGTATGCGGCATAAACGCTGCGGACACAACCGCAAATGTGAAACCAAGCTCGTGTGAATTTAATCTTTTTGCCTTATATGCTTTCTTTGGTTGGCACCTAATCACACTAGCTTAGATGTGCTGGTCCTTCCAGCCAACTTTTCGCGCTGCTCTGGTGTCAAGAGTGCTGTTCTGCCGTCTCCTATGAATTCTGACAGGAATCTGTTGCGAGAAGATGTGGGTGTTTGTTGTGGCACAATTGCAGCTTGCCCACGGCCTCTGCCTCTGCATGCACCATCAACATCACGTCCACTTCCCCGTCCCATGCCATGCGACTTTCCCATTTTAAATGGAGTATAATATTTTCCACGTTCAATAAAAAAGGCTAAATTGGGAGCAAACTTAGATGTGATACTTGTGCCGTAAAAACGCACTTTCAAATATCTGGAATGTACTTTATTTGTTTAACAAACTGGTGTCAATAACTGTGGTAAGACCAAGAAAAAACTGTGTAATTTAGCCCTGAAATGCCAAAATTTTAGCACACAGAGAGATAGGCGTCTGACACATAACACACTGCTCGATATGTGGACTGGATTTTCCAAAGACTGTATAGAAATAGTGTAACACACAGCAAATCCAGTGTAATGTAGCCCTGAAATGCCACAATTTTTAGCACACAGAGAGATAGGAATCTGACAAAGATACCACACTGGTCAATATGTGGTCTGGATTTATTTTTGTACCCAAAATACTTTATAGAAACAGGGTAACACACAGCAAATGCAGTGTAATGTAGTCCTGAAATGCCACAATTTTTAGCACATAGAGAGAAAGGCGTCTGACACAGATAACACACTGTTCACTATGCGGCCTGGATTGATTTTTTTACCCAAAGACTATAGAAATAGGGTAAGACACAGCAAAAATGGTGAATGTTGCCCTGAAATGCCACAAGTTTTAGCACACAGAGATAGGAATCTGACACAGATACCACACTGGTCAATATGTGGTCTGGATTTATTTTTTGTACCCCAAAATACTTTATAGAAACAGGGTAACACACAGCAAATGCAGTGTAATGTAGTCCTGAAATGCCACAATTTTTAGCACATAGAGAGAAAGGCGTCTGACACAGATAACACACTGTTCACTATGTGGCCTGGATTGATTTTTTTTACCCCAAAAGACTATAGAAATAGGGTAAGACACAGCAAAAATGGGGAATGTTGCCCTGAAATGCCACAAGTTTTAGCACACAGAGAGATAGGCATCTGACACAGATAACACACTGGTCACTATGTGGCCTGAATTTTTTTTTTACAACAAAAGACTGTATAGAAATAGTGTAAGACCCAGCAAAAAAGGGGAATGTGTTAGGGATAGAGTTCCCGCTGCTGCACAAGAGGAATCTCGAACAAGTCCCGCTGCAGTCCCCCATCCATCTCCAGCCGCAGTGGAGCCTGCTCAGCAGAGACGTCGATCCCAGCATCTCGCTCGGTCTAATGCTGTGCAGAGGCTTGTTGCTGCCTCTCCTGGTTCCTGTATTATAACCAGTGCTGGAGCAGGCAGTCCTGGGACAAAGTCCTCGCTTTCTCCATCTGAGCATGCCGAGGGCAAGATCTCCCATTGGAGATCAGGGTCACATGCTCGGTTACAGCAGCAACTCCCATTGGTCCGCCAGGAAGGTCCTGAAAGTGTTTGTGTTCTGGAGCAGTTTCTCATTGGTCCTTTTCTGGAAGGTCCTGTAGCTGCTACTATAAAAAGGTGGCATATCCGCACGGCCGCGCGCTAGTATCAAATCTATTACGTGCTTGCGCCAGTATGGTCATGTATGCATGTGGTTAGGTCCGGCTGAAATAAGCCCCTAGAATACCGGCACCTCCGGTGAGGAGTTTTGTATGCACTTGTTCAGGGCTCGGCTGAAAACGCCATTAGAATACCGGCTACTCGGGTGAGGAGATTATTGCTTGTTTTCTGATTGCATGACCACAGATTGCAATCCGCTTTGCAGACATCTGTGTCCTCTGTGAGTCTAACAAGACACAGTCTTTGTCACAGTGGCTCTGTGAATTAACAGAGTCCGCTTATATCGCCATATAGCGCTACAGCATTTTAGTTAGTGACTCTGTGGAATAACAGAGTTCGCCCATACCGCCATATAGTGCTACGGCGTTTACATCTGCAACTCTGTGGGATAACAGAGTTCGCTCATACTGCCTATTTGCGCCATCTTTCTAGCAGCAGGCTCTGCCTGCACGGTGGACCCTGGGCTGCGAACGCACCTCTCCTTAATATCCATTAGGTGCATTCCACAGGCCCTTAACATAATACTAGCGCCAGGGTCTGGCTAGTAAAATTGCGGATGACCAGCGTCTACCACAGTACATCCAGCAGCTGGAGGGTAGGTTGGCGGCTCTTGAGCGCACAACCTCAGCTGTGGATGTTACCACTGTCGCTGTTCAGGCTGCTAGCGTGGCTGCAGCCAGTTTGTCCTCTGCCACCTCTGCCCCTACATTATCCCACCTCCCGCTTCCTGACAAGTTTGCCGGTGACAGCAAGCAATGTCGGGGATTCGTGAGTCAGTGCTCTATACAGCTCGAGCTTCTGGCTGCACATTTCTCCATGGATCGGGCACAAGTGGGTTTTGTATTGTCTCTACTCTCGGGCAGAGCGTTGGAGTGGGCAACGCCGCTGTGGGAGCGCGACGATCGTGTGGTGCGGAGTGCTCCTCGTTTCTTGGAGGCTCTTAAAAAGGTCTTTTTAGGACCTCAGGTCACCCATGATGCGGTGCTCCAGCTGCTGGCATTGGCACAGGGTTCGTCTTTGGTCAGTCAGTTTTTCGTCCAATTTTGGACTCTGGCCTCTGAGCTAAAATGGTCGGATAAAGTTCTCATTCTGGTCTACTGGAGAGGACTGGCTGACCATGTTAAAGATGCTTTGGCTACCAGGGAGATTCCCACCACACTGGAGAAGCTTATCTCCATATCTACCTGCATTGACCTCCGTTTTCACGAGCGGAGGTTGGAGCGGACCCAGTGTAGGCAGAGGTTTCGGTTGGCTCCCACCTTTGCCAAACCTCTCGAATCCCCCGTTCAGGCATCCGAACCCCAAAAGGCCACGGAGGTTCCTCGTGAAGGACCTAAGTCTTGGGCCGCTCGACTACCCGTGGTCTGTAATCTTTGCCAGCAGACAGGACACTATGCTAACAGATGTCCACCGCAATCGGGGAAGCGATCGCGTCTAGTGACCCTGGGAGGAGGTTCACTGGAGACAGCTGCATTTTCCTCCAAGATGACATTTAAAGAAATAGTTACTGTAGGCTCTTCCACTCTTACAGTCGAGCTTTGTGTGGACTCGGGAGCAGAGGGGAATTTCATGTCATCCACCTTTGCTCGTCGACACGCAATACATCTGGTAGCGCTCGACAAACCAGTGACTGTCCGGGTAGTGAATGGGTTGACATTGCCCTCGCAAATTACACATCAGACTGTTCCACTTACTTTGTGTGTATCCCCTTCCCATCAGGAAATTATTTCCCTTCTCGTCCTTCCCGAGGGAATAGACGAAATCTTACTGGGAGTACCCTGGCTCCGTTTCCACTCCCCTCATATTGAGTGGACCTCCGGTAGGATACTGGGTTGGAGTGAGACATGTAAGGGCAGATGTGTCAGGGAGTGCATTCAAGTTACCACTACAGAGATACCCGCAGATCTTACTCCTCTTCCCAAGTGCTATCGGTCATATGCAGACGTGTTCTCTAAAAGGGCTGCGGAGACTCTTCCGCCCCATCGTCCCTACGACTGTCCCATTGACCTCTTGCCTGGAGCAGAACCTCCTAGGGGAAGGGTCTATCCCCTCTCTCTTCCTGAGACGGAGGCTATGTCTCAATATATCCAGGAAAATCTGGCAAGAGGGTTCATTAGGAAGTCGGTGTCACCAGCAGGAGCGGGGTTCTTCTTCGTGCAGAAGAAGAATGGAGAATTACGTCCGTGTATAGATTACAGGGGTCTTAACGCCATTACCGTTAAGAATAAGTACCCGTTGCCCCTGATTTCTGAGCTCTTTGATAGGTTGCGGGGAGCAAGGGTATTTACTAAATTAGAACTGCTTGGTGCTTATAATCTGATTCGCATCCGTGAAGGGGACGAATGGAAGACGGCTTTTAATACCAGGGATGGGCATTATGAATACATGGTGATGCTCTTCGGGCTCTGTAATGCCCCAGCCGTTTTACAAGACTTTCTCAATGACATCTTCCCGGATATGCTTTCCACCTCTGTAGTAGTCTATCTGGATGATATGCTCATCTTTTCTCCAGATATTGACTCTCACCGGAGGGATGTCTGCAAAGTCTTCGACCTTTTACGGGCGAATTCCCTCTATGCAAAGTTGGAGAAATGCATGTTTGAGCAGGAGTCTTTACCTTTCCTGGGCTATATCATCTCTGCCCAGGGATTGGCTATGGATCCTGCCAAACTACAGGCTGTGATGGACAGGCAAGAACCCCATTCTCTTAAAGTGATGCAGCGCTTTATGGGGTTTATTAATTATTATCGCCAGTTCATTCCCCATTTCTCGACTTTGGTAGCTCCCTTGGTAGCCCTCACCAAGAAGGGAGCAAATCCCAAGTTGTGGTCTGAGGAGGTCTCCAAGGCGTTCTCTTCCATCAAGTTGCATTTTGCCAGTGCTCCCATATTACATCGCCCCGATGTTGATAAGCCGTTTATTTTAGAGGTGGACGCCTCTTCTGTTGGTGCTGGAGCAGTCCTTTATCAAAAGATGCTCAAGGTCGGAAGCATCCCTGCTTCTTCTTTTCTAAAACCTTTTACACCAGCAGAGAGGAATTATTCCATCGGGACAGGGAGTTACTGGCTATGAAGTTGGCCTTCTCCGAGTGGAGACATCTTCTGGAGGGGGCTAGCTTTCCCTTCCAGGTCTTCACGGACCACAAAAACTTGGTGTACTTGCAAACAGCCCAGCGGCTGAATTCCCTCCAGGCCAGATGGTCCCTGTTCTTCTCCCGGTTCCATTTCCTCTCCGGTGAGAAGAACCTTCGGGCCGATGCTCTGTCTCGCTCTGTCGTATCCTCTGAGGAGGTGGAGGTGGCTTATTGTCCCCTGTGAGAGCCTAAGAACTGTGGCTCCGGTTTCGCTTCAGTCTGTGCCTCCGGGCAAGACTTTTGTACCCACCAATTTATGACCGGAAGTACTTTCTTGGGCACATTCCTCCAGTGTGGGTGGACATTTCGGGACAAAAAGGACATTTGAGTTGCTGGCGAGGACATACTGGTGGCCACATATGGTCCGTGACGTCAGGGAATATGTTCAGGCGTGCGTGTCCTGCGCCAAGAATAAGTCCCCTCGACAACGGCCGGCTGGGTTACTTTTTCCTTTGCCGGTGGCAGTCAGGCCTTGGGAAATGGTCGGGATGGATTTTGTGGTGGGCTTACCCAAGTCTCGAGGCTGCACCATCATCTGGGTGATAACCGACCACTTCTCCAAAATGGTGCACTTGGTGCCGTTACCACGGTTACCGTCTGCACGGGCCTTGGCAGCATTATTTATTAGGCATATTTTCTGTTTATACGGTATGCCAGACAAAGTCGTTAGTGATCGAGGTCCCCAGTTTGCGTCTCGGTTCTGGAGAGAGCTGTGTCGGCTACTCAGCATTGAGTTAAATCTCTCCTCTGCGTATCATCCGAGACCAATGGGTTGGTAGAGAGGGTCAACCAGACCTTGGTCACCTATCTACGACATTTTGTCTCAGCCAGGCAGGATGACTGGGCATCCTTGCTACCGTGGGTTGAGTTTGCACTAAATAATGCTGTGGCTGACTCCACCGGACAGACTCCATTCCTCCTAAACTACGGTCAGCATCCGCGGGTTCCGGTGCCCATGCCCGTGTCTTCCACCGACTCCAGGGTGGCCGACTGGACTGTGGAGGCACGGGACATTTGGGATCGTACCCAGGATGCCATTCAGGCATCCAAGGAGATGATGAGGTCCTCCGCCGACTCACATCGGCGCCTTGCTCCGACATTTGCTCCAGGGGACTTGGTGTGGCTCTCCGCCCGTAACATCAGGCTGCGAGTTCAGTCCACCAAGTTGGTACCCTGCTACCTGGGTCCTTTTAAAGTCCTCGAGCAGGTTAACCCTGTGGTATACCGTTTGGCCCTTCCACCACGCCTGGGTATCTCCGACACCTTTCACGTATCCCTCCTGAAACCCGTGCTCATGTCCCAGTTTTCCAGTCATCTGCCGGGACATCGGGTTCGTCTACGGACGATCATGTGGTGAACGCCATCGTAGGGTGTAAGGTGGTACGGGGCAAAAAATTTTATTTGGTGGATTGGAGGTTATGGGCCTGAGGATAGGTCCTGGGAGCCTGCCGAGCACGTTCACGCTCCGCAGCTCATTGCTGCCTTTGAACGCAGCGAGGCCCAAAGAAGGGGGGCCCTAGGAGGGGGGTAATGTTAGGGATCGAGTTCCCGCTGCTGCACAAGGGGAATCTCGAACCAGTCCCGCTGTCGTCCCCAGACATCTCCGGCCGCAGTGGAGCCTGCTCAGCAGAGACGTCGATCCCAGCATCTCGCTCGGTCTAATACTGTGCAGAGGCTTGTTGCTGCCTCTCCTGGTTCCTGTATTATAACCAGTGCTTGAGCAAGCAGTCCTGGGACAAAGTTCTCGCTTTCTCCATCTGAGCATGCCCAGGCCAAGATCTCCCATTGGAGATCAGGGGTCACATGCTCGGTTACAGCAGTGACTCTCCATTGGTCCACCAGGAAGGTCCTGAAAGTGCTTGTGTTCTGGAGCAGTTTCTCATTGGTCCTTTTCTGGAAGGTCCTGTAGCTGCTATTATAAAAAGGTGGCATAACCGCACGGCCGCGCGCTAGTATCAAATCTGTTACGTGCTTGCGCCTGTGTGGTCATGTATGCATGTGGTTAGGTCCGGCTGAAATAAGCCCCTAGAATACCGGCACCTCCGGTGAGGAGTTTTGTATGCACGTGTTCAGGGCTCGGCTGAAAACGCCATTAGAATACCGGCTACTCGGTGAGGAGATTATTGCTTGTTTTCTGATTGCATGACCACAGACTGCAATCCGCTTAGCAGTCATCTATGTCCCCTGTGAGTCTAACAGGACACAGTCTTTGTCACAGCGGCTCTGTGAATTAACAGAGTCCGCTTATATCGCCATATAGTGCTACAGCATTTTAGTTAGCGACTCTGTGGAATAACAGAGTTTGCCCATACCGCCATATAGTGCTACGGCGTTTACATCTGCGACTCTGCGGGATAACAGAGTTAGCTCATACTGCCTATTTGTGCCATCTTACTAGCAGCATGCTCTGCCTGCACGGTGGACCCCGGGCTGCGAACGCACCTCTCCTTAATATCTATTAGGTGTGTTCCGCAGGCCCTTAACAGAATGTTGCCCTGAAATGCCACAATTTTTAGCACACAGAGAGATAGGAGTCTGATACAGATACCACAGTGGTGACTATGTGGTCTGAAATTATTTTTTTTTATGCCAAAAGACTGTATAGAAAAAAGCTAAAACACATCAAATCTAGTGTAATTTAGCCCTGAAATGCCACACTTTTTTAGCACACTGAGAGATAGGCTCCTGTCCTGACTAGAGTTGAGCGATACTTTCCGATATCCAAAAGTATCGGAATCGGAATGGTATCGCCGATACCATTAAAATATCGGAGATACCCGATACCGAAAATCCAATGTAAGTCTATGGGAACAAAATATCGTAACTAAAAAAACCTCTTTCTTTCCTTGTAAACACTAAATATACACACACAGAATACATATATATATATATATATATATACATGTCATTGTAACATATATATATATACATATATTTATAGTTTATACACTTCTACATAGTAAAATAGCCTCTGATTCAATTGCCGGGTAATGCCGGCTTTTGTGAAAAGACAGAAGCACCCGACATGAAATGACACTTGGTTTACATAGAGTTAACCATGTCTTTTCATGTAGTTTGATATCTGATTTGCACAAACAATTACATGAGTGTAAGTGTGCAAAATTTCACACCTGTAGGGGTTAATTAAAGGTGTAAATTCGTTGTAAAAAAAACGGACTTTTTTGCTACGAATTTACACCTTTAATTAACCCCTACAGGTGTGAAATTTTGCACACTTACACTCATGTAATTGTTTGTGCAAATCAGATATCAAACTACATGAAAAGACATGGTTAACTCTATGTAAACCAAGTGTCATTTCATGTCGGGTTCTGCATTTTCACAAAAGCCGGCAATTGAATTAGCGGCTATTATACTATGTAGAAGTGTATGAACTATAAATATATATATATATGTGTGTCACAAACTCAATGACATGTATATATATATATGAGGTGTAAAATTGCTGAAAAAAAATGCATGGGCTCCCGCCCTATTTTCGCAACCAGACAGACAAAGCCAGTGAGTGGGGCAGATAATAATAGCCCAGAGAGGGACCATTATTTTTGGCCCCCCCCGGCTACTAACATCTGCCCCCAGACACCCCAGAAAGGGCAAATCTCTAATTAGATTTGCCCTTTCTGGCACTTTGCCCGTCTATTCCCATTGCCCTGTAGCGGTGGCGAATGGGTTAATAAGGGGTTAAAATGACCTTGCAATTGAAAGGTCACTTTAAGCCAGGTTAATAATTGAGAGCTGTCAATTAGACAACTATCAATTATTAATCCTATTGTATGAAAGAAAAATCAAACACACACACTTTAACCCCTTAATGTCCACTGACGTGCAGAGTCCATCATGGCAAGGTGCCAGTTCCGGCACCAGGACGGACTCTGCACGTCATGGCTTTGATCTACCACTGAGTGTAAACACGCAGTGCTAGATCAGTGCCGACAGCTGTCACAGACAGCTGACAGGCACGGCAAGCGGTGCGGGGACCTTTGCCGTCGGTCCCCACACTCACAGCGCTGTGATTGGTCAGTCAATCTGACTGACCAAACACAGCAGCGATCGCGCAGGAGAAGCTGAAATTTCAGCTTCCCCAGCGCGATCAGTGCAGGAGCCGGCGCTGCAGTGGCCAGGCTTCCTGCACTGACAGCCAGGAGCGGAGCTCCCACCGCCCTGGCTGTTAACCCCCTGACTGCTGCGATCCAGCGCGATCGCAGAGCTCAGGGGGGGAGGCAGAGGGTCGGGAGCTCCCTCTGCCTCAGATCAGCACCCTGCACTGTATTTGCAGGGGCCGATCTCTGCCTTGATGACCCGGGGGTTGTCATGACAACCTCCGGGTCATTTAGCTACGGAAGCTGCTGTGATCATGTCACAGCAGCTTCCACTATAGTTGCAATGCCAGAGCATTGCAATGCATTGTAACTGCAATCAAAAGTAAAAAAAGTGAAAGTCCCATAAAGGGACAAGTTGAAAAAAATCATTTTTTAAAAAAATTGTAAAAAAAATATTAAAAAATAATTTTAAAAAAATCCCCTAAAAAATACACATTTTTATGTAATAAAAAAAATAAAAAACAAAAAAAATACACATGTTAGGTATCGCCATGTCCGTAAAAATCCCATCTATAAAAGCATAACCCTAGTTAACCCCTTCAGTGAAAGTCGTAAAAAAAACCACAAAAAAGTAGTAAATTATACTTTTTCCAAGCGGTATCATTATACCGCTTGGAAAAAGTGCAATAACACGCGATCAAAAGTCAGATATAAATAATCATGGTACCGCTGAAAACGTCATCTTGTCCCGCAAAAAACAAGCCGCTGTATAGCATCATCAGCGAAAAAATAAAAAAGTTATAGCTCGCGGAATAAACTGATGCAAAAATAATTATTTTTTCTATAAAATTCTTTATTGTGTAAAAAACGCCAAAACATAAAAAAAATATATAAATGAGGTATCACTGTAATCGTAGTGACCCGAAGAATAAAGCTGCTTTATCAATTTTACCACACGCGGAACGGGGGAAAAAAAATTAAAAAAAAAACAATTCCTGAATTGCTGGTTTTTGTTCATTCTGCTTCCACAAAAATCGGAATAGGAAGCGATCAAAAAACGTTATGTGCCCAAATATGGTACCAATAAATACGTCAGCTCGTCCCGCAAAAAATAAGCCCACAGATAACTCTGTCGGCCGAAATATGGAAAAATTATAGCTCTCAAAATACGGCGATGCAAAAAATTCTTACAAAAAATTATTCCAAAAAAAAGCATCTTTTAGTGTGTGACAGAAGCTAAACATGAAAAAAGGATATAAATCTGGTATCGCCGTAATCGCACCGATCCGAGGAATAAAGTCGCCTAATCACTAATATCGCACGAGGAACGGCGTAAAAAAGAAAACCAATTATTCACCTTTTGTGGATTTGTTCATTGTGCCTCCCAAAGATCGAAGTAAGGCGATCACAGTGGTTCCCCCCCGGCATATGGGGTATCAGCGTACTCAGGACAAAATGCACAATAGCTTTTGGGGTCCTATTTCTCCTGTTACCCTTATAAAAATAAAAATTTGGGGGCAAAAAGGTCATTTTTGTGGAAAAAAATATGATTTTTTTTATTTTCACGGCTCTACGTTATAAACTTCTGTGAAGCCCTTGGGGTTCAAAGTGCTGACCACACATCTAGATAAGTTCCTTGGGGGGTCTAGTTTGCAAAATAGGGTCATTTGTGGGGGGTTTCTACTGTTTAGGCACATCAGGGGCTCTCCAAGCGCGACATGACACCCGCAGACCATTCCATCAAAGTCTGCATTTAAAAACAGTGCTCCTTCCCTTCCGATCTCTGCCATGCGTCAAAATAGTGGTTCCCCCCCACATATGGGATATCAGTGTACTCAGGACAAACTGCACAATAGCTTTTGGGGTCCTATTTCTCCTGTTACCATTATAAAAATAAAAATTTGGGGCAAAAAGATTATTTTTGTGGAAAAAAATATGATTTTTTTATTTTCACGGCTCTACGTTATAAACTTCTGTGAAGCACTTGGAGGTTCAAAGTGCTCACCACACATCTAGAAAAGTTCCTTGGGGGGTCTAGTTTCCAAAATGGAGTCACTTGTGGGGGATTTCTACTGTTTAGGCACATCAGGTTCTATCCAAACGTGACATGACACCCACAGACCATTCCATCAAAGTCTGCATTTGAAAAAGGCGCTACTTCCCTTTCGAGCTCTGCCATGCGTCAAAATAGTGGTTCCCCCCACATATGGGATATCAGCGTACTGAGGACAAATTGCTCAATAGCTTTTGGGGTCCTATTTCTCCTGTTACCATTATAAAAATAAAAATTTTGGGCAAAAAGATTATTTTTGTGGAAAAAAATATGATTTTTTTATTTTCACGGCTCTACGTTATAAACTTCTGTGAAGCACTTGGGGGTTCAAAGTGCTCACCACACATCTAGAAAAAGTTCCTTGGGGGGTCTAGTTTCCAAAATGGAGTCACTTGTGGGGGTTTCTACTGTTTAGGCACATCAGGGGCTATCCAAACGTGACATGACACCCACAGACCATTCCATCAAAGTCTGCATTTGAAAAAGGCGCTACTTCCCTTTCGAGCTCTGCCATGCGTCAAAATAGTGGTTTCCCCCCACATATGGGTATCAGCGTACTCAGGACAAATTGCACAATAACTTTTGGGGTCCTGTTACCCTTTGGAAAATAACAATTGGGGGTGGAAAGATCATTTTTGTGGAAAAGATATGATTTTTTAATTTTACTGCTCTACGTTATAACCTTCTGTGAAGCCCTTGGGGGTTCAAAGCTCTCACCACACATCTAGATAAGTTCCTTGGGGGTCTAGTTTCCAAAATGGGGTCACTTGTGGGGGGTTTCCACTGTTTAGGCACACAGGGACTCTCCAAATACAACATGGCATCCAATCTCAATTCCAGCCAAAAAAGTCAAATGGCGCTGCTTCCCTTCCGAGCTCTGCCATGCGCCCAAATAGTGGTTTACCCCCACCTATGGGGTATCAGCGTACTCAGGACTAATTGCACAATAAATTTTGGGGTCCTTTTATCCTTTGGAAAATAAAAATTGGGATGAAAAGATCATTTTTGTGGAAAAAATATGATTTTTTAATTTACGGCTCTACGTTATAACCTTCTGTGAAGCGCTTGGGGGTTAAAAGCTCTCACAACACATTTAGATAAGTTCCTTGGGGGGTCTAGTTTCCAAAATGGGGTCACTGTGGGGGGTTTCCACTGTTTAGGCACACAGGGACTCTCCAAATGCGACATGGCGTCCAATCTCAATTCCAGCCAAAAAAGTCAAATGGCGCTGCTTCCCTTCCGAGCTCTGCCATGCGCCCAAATAGTGGTTTACCCCCACATATGGGGTATCAGCGTACTCAGGACTAATTGCCCAATAACTTTTGGGGTCCTTTTATCCTTTGGAAAATAATAATTGGGATGAAAAGATCATTTTTGTGGAAAAAATATGATTTTTTAATTTTTTGGCTTTACGTTATAACCTTCTGTGAAGCCCTTGGGGTTAAAAGCTCTCACAACACATTTAGATGAGTTCCTTGAGGGGTCCAGTTTCCAAAATGGGGTCACTTGGGGGGTTTCCACTGTTTAGGCACACAGGACTCTCCAAATGCGACATGGCGTCCAATCTCAATTC
Organism: Oophaga sylvatica; assembly: GCA_033576555.1. Classification (NCBI taxonomy): domain Eukaryota; kingdom Metazoa; phylum Chordata; class Amphibia; order Anura; family Dendrobatidae; genus Oophaga; species Oophaga sylvatica. The sequence continues at coordinate 26,646 of JARQOD010001954.1, read as the reverse complement.
CAGCCAAAAAAGTCAAAAGGCGCTGCTTCCATTCCGAGCTCTGCCATGCGCCCAAATAGTGGTTTACCCCCACACATGGTATATCGGTGTACTCTGGAGAAATGTACAACAAATATTGTGGTTCATTTTCTCCTGATACCCTTGACAAAATTTTAAAAAATTGTGTCGAATGAAAAATTTTGGGAAAAAAAGTTAAATGTTCATTTTTTCCTTCCACATTGCTTCAATTCTTGTGAAGTACCTAAAGGGTTAATAAACTTCTTGAATGTGGCTTTGAACACGTTGAGGGGTGCAGTTTTTAGAATGGTGTCACTTTTGGGTATTTTCTGTCATATTGACCCTCAAATTCACTTCAAATGTGAGGTGGTCCCTAAAAAAATGGTTTTGTAAATTTTGTTGGAAAAATGAGAAATTGCTGGTCAACTTTTAACACTTATAACTTCGTAACAAAAAAAAATTTTGGTACCAAAATTGTGCTGATGTAAAGTAGACATGTGGGAAATGTTATTTATTAACTAATTTTTGTGACATATCTCTCTGATTTAATGGCATAAAAATTAAAAGTTTGAAAATTGCAAAATTTTCAAAATTTTTGCCATATTTCCATTTTTTTCATAAAAAAACGCAAGTTATATTGAAGAAATTTTACCACTATCATGAAGTACAATATGTCACGAGAAAACAATCTCAGAATCGCCAAGATCCGTAGAAGCGTTCCAGAGTTATAACCTCATAAAGAGACAGTGGTCAGAATTGTAAAAATTGGCCTGGTCTTTAACCTACAAAATGGCTTGGTCATTAAGGGTTAATAAAAAAGAAGTTTAATGAAATAATCACACAGTTTTTGACCATATTTTATTTCCTGCTAAAACCATTTCCTGTAATAAAAATAAAATAATAAAGCAAAATTATTCTTACCTATCCCATGCACAGTCAGGTCCCACGGTGTAATCCTTCAGAAAGGGTTAATGTTTACTGCAGGGACCGCAGCTAATGCTGCAGCCTCACAGTAAACCCCCAAATGAATGAGTTCCTCTCCTGGCTGACAGGAGAGGAAGTGGAAAGCTTAATTGATTGCTTTCCACTTTCACTTCAGGTCAGCCAGGGACACCATCAGTGACATCAGAGGGAACTGATTAACAAAAATAGGGGTTCCCTTCGAAAAAAAATGGCGTGGGGTCCCCCCTATTTTTGTTAACCAGCCAGATGAAGCAGACCGCTGAGGCCTGGATTTTCAGGCTGTTAAGGAGCCAAGATCCATGGACCTTGCCAGCCTGATAATACCAGGCCACAGCAGTCTGCATATCTTGGCTGATTAACAAAAATAGGGATCCCCTCGAAAAAAATTGGCGTGGGGTCCCCCCTATTTTTGTTAACCAGCCAGATGAAGCAGACCGCTGAGGCCTGGTTTTTCAGGCTGGTAAGGATCCAATATCCATGGACCTTGCAAGCCTGATAATACCAGGCCACAGCAGTCTGCTTAACTTGGCTGGTTAACAAAAATAGGGGATCCCCTCGAAAAAAAAAACGGCGTGGGGATCCCCCCTATTTTTGTTAACCAGCCAAGTAAAATGCAGACTGCTGCGGCCTGGTATTAAAAGACTGTCAAGGCCCATGGATTTTGGCCCTCAACAGCCTGATAATACCAGGCATCAGCAGCCCCACATTTGGCGCATCAAAAGATGTGCCAATTGTGGCACTTTACCCGGCTCTTCCCACTTGTCCTGTAGCGGTGGCAAGCGGGGTAATAAGGGGTTAATGTCACCGTTGATTGCACGGTGACAATAAGCCCGGTTAATAATGGAGAGGCGTCAATAAGACACCGATCCATTATTAATCCCAAAGTTTTTAAATGTTTAAAAAAAAGACACAGCAAGAAAAAAGTCTTTTAATGAAATAAAAGAGACAACACAGTTTTCATTTCTTTTATTACACTCTCATTCCTGCGACGCCATCGATCTCCTGTAAAAAAAAAAAAAAACAAACCAACAGTATACCACCTGTCCGACGCAGTCCATAGTAACGAGTGTCCCACGACGATCCAGCTCTGCTACATCGGAATGCCAGGCAGAGCCTGACATCCCGGCGCAGCACAGCTGATTACCTGCTTCTCCGGCGGTGACGTCATCGGACTGCTTTACGGCCTGCGATTACCCAGCAGTCACTGCAGTTATCGCGAGAAACTGCATGTGACCGCCGGGAGAAGAGGATGGCGGCCATCAAGCAGTCCGGGATGTGACCGCCGGAGATCTTCTGCCGGGTAAGTGCCGCTGACTCTTGACAGACCCGACCGACGGACACTGACAGTGACATTCCGATTCCGGTATCCGATATGACGAAAATATCGGATCTCGGAATCGAATTCCGATACAGCCAATATCGGCCGATACCCGATATTTGCAGTATCGGAATGCTCAACCCTACTCCTGACACAGATAACACTGCTCAATATGTGGGCTGGATTTATTTTTTTTACCCCAAAAGACTGTACAGAAATAGGGTAAGACACAGCAAAAAATAGGGGACTAAGAGACAGCAAAAAAGGGGAATGTTGCCTTGAAATGCCACAATTTTTAGCACACAGAGAGATAGGAGTCTGACACAGATACCACAATGGTCACTATGTGTCCTGTATTTATTTTTTTCTACCCCAAAAGACTGTATAGAAATAGGGTAACACGCAGCAAATACAGTGTAATTTAGCCCTGAAATGCCACAATTTTTAGCACACAGAGAGATAGACATCTGACACAGATAACACACTGGTCAATATGTGGGCTGGATTTATTTTTTATTTTTTACCCCAATAGACTGTACAGAAATAGGGTTAAGCCCCCGTCTCACAAAGCGATCTCGCTAGCGAGATCGCTGCTGAGTCACTAGTTTTGTGACGCAGCAGCGATCTCCCCAGCGATATCGCTGTGTGTGACATTCAGCGACGATCAGCCCCCCTGCCTGGTATCGCTGATCGTCGCTGAATGTCCTGGACATTTTTTGATCGCTGGTCTCCCGCTGGCCAGCATGCATCGCTGCGTGTGACAGGCGGGAGACCAGCGATCCGCTGGTAACCAAGGTACACCGCGGGTTTCCAGGCGCGGGGCTGTGCTTGGAAACCCGCTGTGTACCTTGGATACCAGCTCCCTGAAGCAGGTATAGTGTGAACGGGTGCAAGTTGCAATAACTGCACAACATACAAAAAAGGGGACATAGCAGCACTCTGCAAGGACCGAGATATATGCAAACATGAGATCTAAACTACATTGTTGCTGAATAACATGTACTTATAAAAAATAAAGTACTTTAAAAAAATGAAGGTTCTTAGAGCATAAATTGGCCAATTCATGTGTGCCTATCAACTACGGCAAGGTGACACTTCTCTGACGGGTCATAACATCCTAAACATGCCTCTCTTGGGCTACAGGCCTACAATTTAAATGGGCAGGTAGGAACCAGCACTAATTAAAAATATCCTTGGGCTGATGGGAGGAGGTTGCCATTGGAGGTTATGACTGCCTCCTTTCTGACTCTGCACTGCCTCCTTTCTGACTCTGTGCGTTATCATGGATGCTAGCTGTTTTTCATCTTTTCAGTGTTTTATGGCTTTCTTTTCCTATTTCTATGCCTAAGCTACAACCTGTGACATTCTCCTTACTATCCAGATTCATCGCAAAACGGCTACTGAATTCCCTGCTTCAGCTTTTATAATGGCTATAATAATCCCTTCTGATTGGCTGTTCTATAACAAGTGATGTGATAACTGCAAGGTGTTATGAGGAAGATGGGACACATCTGAGGTCATGTGAGCCTTCTCTGACATGCAATTTGCTTTATAAAAAATGTAAATGAGTGTTTTTTGTCTATTCACATTAATCAATTTGTAAATTTTTCAAATCTCTACTAATTTGGTCCAACTAATTCCTATAATTCAACACAAATTGAATTTGCAAGGAACAGATTTGCTTATTGCTAACTGGTATAATAAAGGTTACAAAAATGCTTGGTATGTACTGTAGACTATTTTGGCCAAAATCTGACTTATCCCCTGATTTATATTGGCCATTTATATCTCAGCACACTATAGCATGCATGATTTACTTTTTGATAATTGTAGCAGCGGGATGTCTGTGAATGACGAAGGGATTTAAGTAGATTACAAGCGAGAGATAATCTAAATACAAGGCGATGTTGACATTTATGCATATTAAATTTATACGTCGTAACTGGTTAATTTTATCTGACATTTTGATGTAAGTCTCGGAAAATGATTAAGGTTGTTAATGAAAATTCGGAATGCAAAAAAAAATTCATCTGTTACCATGGCAACTGGAGTTAATGCGAACACGGAACAGGTGGCTGTAAAGTCTAGAATTAAAATGAGTTTAGAAATGTTCTGGTAGAACTCTTCATCATTTCCACCAGTTTGCTATTAGTATTTGTTATGCAGAACTACAGTGCCTGATAAAAAGAATGGATACACAAAAGATATTCATTGCCCAAGCTGCTTTTCTTTTGTCATTCTGGAAAGATGCCACTGGTTTGGAAGACTTTCTCCACCTTCATACTGTGGGTACCACAGTACAAGGGTAACACTACTCTACAGCTCAATCTCACACTTGCACTTCATTCAGGATGAAAATTAATGATAAGTTAATACATTTGAGGGAAATTGAATTCTAGTCGAATAACAGTACATTCTTCAAAATGCGGATTTTTTTGTCTTATGCTTCCTGTAGGATTTAGCAGAATGGCAGCCGCTGGTCTTCATTTTTCTGATCCGTTAAAGTTCATCAGAATGCTAAAAAAAAATAAAAAAACCAATCTTTATTCTCACCTTACCGCTCACCCTCCGCCCCTATAAATCACCTGTCCAATCGTCACCGCGTCTTCAGAAAGCCAGTAGGGCAGATGAAGAGGAAAATGGCCTGTTTTAAGCAGCACTCAAATGTAAATATCAAAATCCATATCAGATTGTAATGTAGTGCAAACAAACCTCAGCAACCATTGTGATGCTTACAGTAAATGATGGTGTCATGGGGTCCTACTTTGGTATCATACAATCAGCAGAGTGAGAGATGAGTGAACAGTCCCATGAACCTTTATTACATACAATCCAAAAGGTCCATAAAAAAATCCACCTCACAGAGGATAAAATAGTCCAGGAACACAGATACAGTCCAGTAACAGGATAAATGCCCCGGGAGATGAGTCACAATCCTCCGCTTAGCATCAGCATCCCACAAAGGATCTATGTGTCCTCCTCAGGCCTCCTCTTATATCCAGTGGTAGGCAGACAGATTGGATAATTTTCTGGCCTTCCAGACCTGGAAACAGTGCCACAGAGATAGACACTACAGGGGGTGATTTGAGGCATTTGGAGAGCAGAGGGGTCATGAATGGAAAGTCAGAAAATGTCAGCAGGGGTTTATCAAGAGGCATGGGCCCATTCAGGCTGCAGATGGTAACTGAGCTAATTCAATTATCGGACCTTTTGCAAAGCCCCCGTCTCACACTAGTTTTGTGACGCAGCAGCGATGTCCCCAGCGATATCGCTGTGTGTGACATTCAGCGACGATCAGCCCCCCTGCTGGGTATCGCTGATCGTCGCTGAATGTCCTGGACATTTTTTTGATTGCTGGTCTCCCGCTGACAGGCACGCATCGCTGCGTGTGACAGGCGGGAGACCAGCGATCCGCTGGTAACCAAGGTACACAGCGGGTTTCCAGGCACCGCGCAGCGCCTGGAAGCCCGACGTTTACCTTGGTTACCAGCTCCCTGCATCAGGGCGGTGGTATCCAAGGTACACTGCGGGTAACTAAGCGATGTTACCCGCAGTGTCGCTTGTACTGATCGCTGCCTGAGCTGCCTGTTTGACAGCTCAGCAGCGATCATGTAGCGATACACCAGCGATCCTGACAAGTGCATATCGTTGTCGGGATCGCTGGTGTATCGCTATGTGAGACCCGGGCTTAAGGTAAGACTCTAGAAACAATAGGGAATACACAGAATAATACAGAACAGCAAGACAACACGACGAAAATCTGTGAAAATATGAACATTGACAGAATGATACCCCACACACCATCACAGATGGGTTAACCAGAGGAAATACAGGTTATAGAATCCACAGCAGATTGAAAGGTAATTGTCATGGACCTACAGGGAGAATCACGGAGATACCACCACTGCAACCAATTTGTCAGGGAACAACATTCCACCACCTCCAATCATCAGGACCACTGCACAATTGACTGAGCAATAATGAACAAGGCCTCGGCTGTTTTCACCACTAGGCCAGTTATTGGGTAACTCACGGTGAGCGTGTGTTAAATACAAGTCCGATTCCAACACTTGGAACATATGTATATATTATTTATTATAGAACCATTTATTCCATGGAGCTTTACATGTGAAATATACCCTGGTATTGCCACTGCCAACTCCACAATAACAAAAGGAATTAGCTGCCACCACCAATCATTTATACAGGCCGAATGGAAACCCATTATAGGTAGCGTATGGCTTCAGGGTTGCAGTTTATAGAGTAAAAGGAACAAAGCTATTACATTTTTATATACAGTACAGACCAAAAGTTTGGACACACCTTCTCATTCAAAGATTTTTCTGTATTTTCATGACTATGAAAATTGTAGAATCACACTGAAGGCATCAAAACTATGAAGTAACACATGTGGAATTATACATTACACTTTACAAAAAAGTGTGAAACAACTGAAAATATGTCTTATATTCTAGGTTCTTCAAAGTAGCCACCTTTTGCTTTGATTACTGCTTTGCACGCAGAAAAGGTGAACGGATGGACTCTACATGCCTAGTTCCCACCGTGAAGCATGGAGGAGGTGGTGTGATGTGTGGGGGTGCTTTGCTGGTGACACTGTTGGGGATTTATTCAAAATTGAAGTGGTGAGCGGTCCAGCTCACCCCAAACCATCTTGATTGTGTTCAGGTCTGGTGACTGTGGAGGCCAGGTCATCTGGCGTAGCACCCCAACACTCTCCTTCTTGGTCAAATAGCCCTTACACAGCCTGGAGGTGTGTTTGAGGCCATTGTCCTGTTGAAAAATAAATGATGGTCGAACTAAACGCAAACCGGATGGAATAGCATGCTGCTGCAAGATGCTGTGGTAGCCATGCTGGTTCAGTATGCCTTCAATTTTGAATAAATCCCCAACAGTGTCACCAGCAAAGCACCCCCACACCATCACACCACCTCCTCCATGCTTCACGGTGGGAACCAGGCATGTAGAGTCCATCCGTTCACCTTTCTGCGTGCAAAGCAGTCATCAAAGCAAAAGGTGGCTACTTTAAAGAACCTAGAATATAAGACATATTTTCAGTTGTTTCACACTTTTTTGTAAAGTGTAATGTATAATTCCACATGTGATAATTCATAGTTTTGATGCCTTCAGTGTAATTCTACAATTTTCATAGTCATGAAAATACAGAAAAATCGTTGAATGAGAAGGTGTGTCCAAACTTTTGGTTTGTACTGTATTTAATTAAAAAAGTAGGCAATGTTTCTTAAAATATACAAAGATGTTACAAAATGTACAAAACAAAACAGTATATAAAATTTCACAAAACAAAAAGGATAAACAGAAGAAATGCACCAAACCTAATGTCGCAGGGATGGCTCCAACTCCTATGAAGGGAACAGCAGAGAACCACAGTGCACTGCGTCTCACAGGACTGACACTGACCACAGTATGGCACAGTCAACACAAGTCATGCCTACATAACTGCCCCTCAGTGACTAACAACAGAGCTGGTCATGGGACGAGGCTGGTCCATTGAAATATATGGGATCCCAATTTTCATGACATCTTCACCCATGGAGGTCCCAGGTGGGAGACACCACTATCACACTATCCACCACGATTCTACCCCTCCAGAGATAGGTAACCTTGGAATGGACAGCATCATCCACCTGACAGATACTAGTCTTGAGGCGCAGCCGGAACTGTCCAGCAATGTAAGAGAATGCAGTATGTTCGACATGATATTGAAAACATGTCTTTCATAACTGGAGGACCCTTGCTGGTCATAAAAAATAATTACATTTTCATAACTGGAATAAAACAAAAGAGACCAAACTATTCTGCTTTCCTTCCTGTTCAAACTGAGGCTAGAGGTGATAGGTTCTCTCTACCAGTCATAAATCTGAGGTATCCCCAAATTCTGTCAGCACTGCCTGGTCTGCAATCCATCAGATAATCCTTTTTGATTAACCTTTTCACATCTGGGGGTTCCACTTGCTCCGGGGTTATCTGGAGGTCATAGCCTTGCTTCAATATTCACTACCAACTATGAAATGCTTTATAGATGTTACAGTTACATCTATGCTAGTAATCACAACGGTTTCTAATAACAGTTTGAGAAGCAATTAGCAAATTGGTTAACCACCAGTATATACAAATTATGGAAATCGTGGAAGTCTAAGGAGATTATGGCAACAGAAAAAACAGGATAATGGCAATCTCCACACAGTAACTGAACACGCTACAGAGTCATTGCTTAGATGAAGGGGTAGAATTAGACGTGAAGGTCTTGGGAGAGGATATCACTAAGGAATACCAGGCCATTTGCAGGACCAGACATGGAGCACAGCAAAGGACAGCAGCCATAGTGGATGGAAGCAGAACTCGACCCCGAAGGCAAGAGCGTAAAAACTATTTGACACAGTTTTGTAAACCTAACTCCTTTCTGAAACTCCCAAGAAGCTGTACTTGACATCCCTTGATGCCATTTGAGCAAAGAGGCTACTGATAATTGGTTTGAAGTAATAAAAGGAAACCATGGAATCATCATACTCCCCAAAGACAAGGCGACCGGATTAAGATGACTCAATGTAAAACTTATCTGAAAGTCGGAATACCACTTCAAACAGTAAGCAGAATTGTTGAAGACATTAACAAAAGTAGAGTGGTAAAACTTCGAGCGACCTTTTTCACTTTCAACCATTCATGAATCCAGAGTTATCAATCTATCAGTTTTAGTAGATTAAGATATGTATATAAAGACTGGAAATAGGCATACACCTTGAAATATGATCAGGATTCATGTGGTCAGACATCCGTACACACATAAAACCTAGCGTAATCCTCGCTGTGATTCTCCATTGAGGACTATCTTCTACAAAGCCTCCAGCGGCCTTTAATCTCTCAGCAGAAGAGAGTTTTGATTGACTTTCCAGCTTTTTTCCACTTTGCTGTCCCACAGGCATATTATATACTAAAGAAAATAATGTTAATTTCATTTTAATAGGATGCAAACCGGAGAGGAAAATTATACTATTCAGGTTAGAAAAAAAAAGACTTTACATTTAATTTGTGCAAACAGCAGAGATGAAAGCTGAAATGTTCTGTTCCATCATAACTTGGGAGAAAACTATAACAGATAATTGCATTTGCTGGTGGCAAACGATAGTCTGCTCTTTAGCATTTATTAAACACTAGAGATCACAAAGTGTTTCTCCTTTTATTACAAATCTAATGGGCTACAGCACTTATTGTAGCCTTCTTGGTAGTGTATCTCCTTACGGAGACAACTAGTTGGCTTAGGGAGACTTACAAGCTAGGGCAATGGTTCCTGGGACTAAGGGTAGGGAATTTAATTCTCCTCCAGAAAGCAGAAAACTCTCATTAGTACCTTCCAATGGGGGCAGTGCTACCCTGTAACAAGACTTGCAACATGATTAAGGATTTTAGCCAAGTCTGATATCTATCTACAGATGTTTCCTACGTCTTATCCCTTGTTATTGCAGAGTAAGTGTCCTTTTATATGGGCAGACCAGGGGCACTAAACGATCGCCGATCAGCGACTTCTTTGTTAAGTGGCGGTCATGTAATAGACTGTTTATATATAGTTGGACCTAGCTTCACATACAATATGACTCGATTTCCACCAAATCTGGTGAGAAGTTGTTAAGGGCCTGCGGAACGCACCTAATAGATATTAAGGAGAGGTGCGTTCGCAGCCCGGGGTTCACCGTGCAGGCAGAGCCTGCTACTAGTAAGATGGCACAAATAGGCAGTATGAGCGAACTCTGTTATCCCGCAGAGTCGCAGATGTAAACGCCGTAGCACTATATGGTGGTATGGGTGAACTCTGTTATTCCACAGAGTCGCTAACTAAAATGCTGTAGCGTTATATGGCGATATAAGCGGACTATGTTACTTCACAGAGCCGCTGTGACAAAGACTGTGTCCTGTCAGACTCACAGGAGACACAGATGACTGCTAAACGGATTGCAGTCTGTGGTCTTACAATCAGAACACAAGCAATAATCTCCTCACCGGAGTAGCCGGTATTCTAATGGCGTTTTCAGCCGAGCCCTGAACACGTGCATACAAAACTCCTCACCGGAGGTGCCGGTATTCTAGGGACTTATTTCAGCCGGGCCTAACCACATGCATACATGACCACACTGGCGCAAGCACGTAACAGATCTGATACTAGCGCATGGCCGTGCGGTCATGCACACCTTTTATAGTAGCAGCTACAGGACCTTCCAGAAAAGGACCAATGGGAAAGCTGCTCCAGAACTAAAGCAGCTTCAGGACCTTCCTGGAGGACCAATTGGAGTCGCTGCAGTACCCGACCATGTGACCCCTGATCTCCTATGAGAGATCTTACCCTGAGCATGTTCAGAAGGGAACACACAGGACTTAGTCCCAACTACGTCTGCTTGCCGCTGACCTGCACTGGTTACAATGGCAGGACCTGGAGAGGCAACAGTCATCCTCTGCACAGTATTAGACTGGGAGAGATGCTGGGACCGACGTCTCTGCTGAGCAGGCTCCACTGCGGCTGGAGACGGATGGGGGACCGCAGCGGGGATGGCTTGAGATTCTCCTTGTGCAGCAGTGGGAGCTCCATCCCTAACATTAGTTCCATATATTCATCAAAACTATGGTGATAAATTTATTTTTTACAATATGGAAAGAAAAAAATTTAAACTCTTTGCACCGAATGTGGCATAAGTGAAGAAGGAAAAACCTAACCGATATCAATGATAGCAACATGGCTTTCAATCAAGGTGCGCTATCTAAGAAGGCTTTACTCCAGCTTTACCAAACCTAAATTCCACTGTTGGTACTTGGGATTATTAATTAAGTTGACAACTCATAACTAATTTGAGGCATCAAGGAAAGATAAAAAAAGACCCTAAAGTTCTTTATCTGTAAGCTCCTCTTTAGCTGCCATCAGTGGACACCTCAGATTGGTGCCCAACTCCAAGATTGAAGCCTAAAATTACTTGTTTGAATCGTCGGGATCAGAGTGAAAACCATAAAAGTAATAATTATGGACTGCACATAAAAGTCAATAATGGATTTTTTAAGAGATGTTATGCAGTAACTTGGTGTCTCTGAGCACTGCCTACTTGGCAGATCAGTCTGTCCATTTGAATGTGTGCCCGTGTTTTCCATACATGATACCAAACCACCGGAGACTTACTTTGTAGGTTGCAGTAATTCTGCTAGAGCTGAACCCATCTGGTTGGCAGAAAGACTTACAGAAAGGCAGATAGAAGGAGGTGACAATTAAACGTGTTAGAGTAAGTAACGTTAATTTGTGCAACATCTAAACGAATCCTTAGGGAAATAAGCAACTCATTGGCATCTAAATATCAACGTATTCCGAGCCCATCATCTTGATGGCACATCATATCCAGAAATAGTTTATCTACTTACGATGCCAGTAATGAAAGAAAACTCCAAGATGCTGCACTCACTTTGTACTTGCAAACAGTGGCCGAAGGGAATATATTTAATATGAGAAAATGGATGACAGCTGGTAACTTCCATGTGAGGATTGCTCTCAGTTTATTCTTGATGCATTGATGTCTTGGCTTAGTCCCTGCAGAAAGACTCGAGCTCAAAAATCATTTTTACAAAAGTCAAAGTGACAGAACAATTATTGGTAATTTGCAGAGAATGAAAAATACAACAAATCTCTGAAGTGGGACAATATTTCTTTTCCCAAACAAGAATTCTCTTTTTTAGGGCTACATGACTTGAATTTTCATAGAAAAAAGAATGAATAATATTTATCATCAGCCTAGGAGCAAATATAATCAAATAGGAAAAGTCTAAATCTATTCAACTCCAAATTGCTACAAACATAAGACAGTATTATAGTAGTTATATTCTTGTATGTAGGAGCAGTATTATAGTAGTTATATTCTTGAACATAGGGGCAGTATTATAGTAGTTAATTCTTGTTGTAGGAGCAGTATTATAGTAGTTATATTCTTGTACATAGGGGGCAGTATTATAGTAGTTATACTCTTGTATGTAGGAGCAGTATTATAGTAGTTATATTCTTGTATGTAGGAGCAGTATTATAGTAGTTATATTCTTGTGCATAGGGGGCAGTATTATAGTAGTTATATTCTAGTACATAGGTGCAGTATTATAGTAGTTATATTCTTGTATGTAGGAGCAGTATTATAGTAGTTATATTCTTGAACATAGGGGCAGTATTATAGTAGTTATATTCTTGTATGTAGGAGCAGTATTATAGTAGTTATATTCTTGTACATAGGGGGCAGTATTATAGTAGTTATATTCTTGTATGTAGGAGCAGTATTATAGTAGTTATATTCTTGTATGTAGGAGCAGTATTATAGTAGTTATATTCTTATACATAGGGGCAGTATTATAGTAGTTATATTCTTGTACATAGGAGCAGTATTATAGTAGTTATATTCTTGAACATAGGAGCAGTATTATAGTAGTTATATTTTTGTACATAGGAACAGTATTATAGTAGTTATATTCTTGTATGTAGGAGCAGCATTATAGTAGTTATATTCTTGTACATAGGGGGCAATTTTTATTGTAAAAACCAAACAAATACAAATATACTGACATTCCTCCAGTAATACAAAAATAAATTCACTTGGATTGTACATACATTCATTACATATCCGGATTATACATATAAAATTATCTTAAAGAGTCCATACACCTGGTTGGAAAAAAAAAAACATCATATTTCAACCCAGTGACACATCCTTCCATAACTTAACATTTCCTAATTTTCCTAATGATTTTATCTATCTGGGGTCGGACATTATGTGGTTGACAGCGTCACAGATCTGAGTCGGAGTTATTCTGGTCACCACCGGTCTCCATTTCAGACTCTACCCGAGTGCCCTCAGGTAATGGCTTCCGCTTGGGCGGAGGACAGTCCTCTACATCCCTATCAAACTCTGCGTCAATTCTTCTAAGGTCATCCTCAAAATCACCGTCAGACTCAGACAGAACGTCAAACCTATTAGATAAGTCCATTACACCGGCAGAACTCTGGACCTTCTTCCTGGCTCCTTGGCCAGTGTCATACTCCTTCTCAGGTTTACGGGAGGTCTTGTCCTTTTTCTTCCTTTTAGTCTGAGACACAGATGGTAGTACTGAAGTAATGCCTCCCCGTGACTGCTGCCCCTGAGAGACAACCTCCATACTCCCCTGTGCACCCTCTGAACCCTGCTGCTCTGGTGTCACCTGAGTGGTCCCCTGGTGGACCTCCGGTCTGGCCAGTATTTCCCCTGACAGTAAAGCTGCCTCCTCCAGAATCTCTGCCCCTGCCACCAAATCCTCATCAGGATAGTCCTTACAGATATTGTGCCAGGCGTCAGGACAGTCCCTGTGAGGGTGACCGATCTTCCCACAGAGGTTGCACCGGATGTTCTGGCAGTCTGCAGCCACATGACCGACCACCCCACACAGGTTGCACTTCACCACAGTACACGTATTTGCCAGGTGACCTGCCTTGCCACATTTGAAGCACTTACGAGGCTGCCCAGGATAGAAACACACACCCCTCTCCCTCCCAATAAAGAAGGAGTTGGGTAAGTGGGCAGTGATATTATCGCATTGGCGCAGTTTCACCAAAACCCTCCACCCTCCCGTCCAGATACCATCATTGTCTCTGCTTTTGGTGAGGTCAGAGACCAGGTCACAATGCCTCCGGAGCCACACCACAATGTCCTGCGGGGGAACAGACTCATTCCAGAAGATGAGATTAACCGTAACGGTATCTGGCTTAGAGATAGGAATAAAGCTGAACTTACTCCAGCCCTCAGTGTCTCTAAACTTGGGGAAATTAGACCAGAACCTGTCCAGATCAGACATGAGCTTAAAGCTGACGTCATAGCCCTGCCTGTCTGGAAGATTAATCACCGCCAAGATGCTAACTGGCGCAAACCCCATCTGGCGACACAAGAGCTCCCTGACCACAAACCTTCTATCTGGCAGATCCTCCTTGGCACCTCTGTGCCGGAAACGCACGACGTTTCTCCGTTTAAACGCCTGGCCGGTATAATTGGCACCAGAGGTGAAGGACGGAGCACCACGACTCCAGGCATTACTGGGGGAACCTGCGGGGTCACACTAGGCTGACTGACGGGGTGAGGGTCAGCAGCAGGGGGGCTTCTACACCTTGTGTGCTCGGAATTAAAGGGGGGAAATCACAGACATTGTCATGCACATTATTATCAACATCAATGTCACTATCAGACTGCGCAGCGTCCAGCAAAGATACTGTGCTCCCCCAAACCCCCGACCCCTCAGATACAGCGCGGTTATCCCCAGCATCAGAGCCCTGCTGGGCACCATCAGGAACTACTGGCACATGTCCACTGCCCAACTGTTGTGCTTGGCATTCTGAGACCTGTAGTCCCTCTGCTGAAATATGTCCATGCTGCTGCTTGGAATCTGCTGCAGGCGCTGTGTTAGGCATTGAGACTTGTTGTACCTCTACAGGAATGTGCCCTTCATGCTGCTGCTTGGAATCTGCTGCAGGCTGTTGTGCTGGGCATTCTGTGACTTGTTGTACCTCTGCTGGAATCTGCACTACATGCTTCTGCTTTGGATCTGCCGCAGGCAGTTTTGCTGGGCATTCTGAGACTTGTGGTACGTCTGCTGGGGTCTGCACTACAGGCTGCTGCTGGTGCGGCATTTGCCCCTTTTGGAAGCAGAAACTTGCAGGCTGCAGCACTGGCCGCACCTGCTTCTGGGATCCACCAGGGACAACGTCTGACCTGGAACCTGCAGAGTTCTGCTTCTGTGAATTAAACAGTTCCTGGTTCCTATAAGTCTCCGCCAGTGGCCCCATCCTCTCTAGGACGCAGTCCATGTCCCTCACCACTTTTGCCAGCAATACACCCAGTGTGTTCAGAGTCTCGTCATAAAAATCATGACTCCCGGGATTAATAGCCTTTAGCTTATAGCAAGTGTCTATCTGCATCTGTAGTGAGTCTTTCTGCTGCTGTAACTCACCGAACTTCTTGACCAGTCCTGGGATCTCCTCTGCGAGCTGAAGCTCAGGTGCACGTGGCGTCTCCTCCTGGGATCCTGCATTCAGTGATGTCCCCGGCTGCTTGAACCCAGACGTCTCCTTAATTTTCACCTCCGCTGGTTTCATGGCTCCAGGCTCCACAGCACTTTTACTGCTGCCACCTGACTGCGACCTTGTGCGTCCAGAGCTCGCCATGCTGGTCACCACATATTTCTGCTGCAAGTTTTCCTGGAGCGTGTCTCTCCAGTGAGGTTCTCCTCTGCCTGCTGGAAGTCAGCTGCACAAATGAAGCCGCTGATGGCCTCTCCTGAGCTGCAGGCTGCTTTCCTCCATTCAGCTTCTCACCAGGAGATTTCTTCTGGATTTCTCCTAATTGCACTTCACTTTGCTTGCCTTGGCTGGCCGACTGCTTAACTGCAACTTTCTTACATACAATGGCTTTTCCTTGTTCCGTTACTTTACTCACTTTCACAGCTTCATCCTTCTTGTTGCTGCTGCTACTTCCATTCGGAGCTTTCTTTCCATCAGAAATCACTTTAGGATTCCCATCTGCATTAGAAACAGCTTGGGCGCTTCTTCCCAGTGTAGGCCTGGAAGCCTGGGCCTTGCTTGGGGAGTTTCCCCGCCCAGGTGGCCCCTCCCTGGGCTTGCTCCAGACATCAGGAGAGCTACAAACAAACAACCTCTCAGCTAGGAGGCAGTATTATAGTAGTTATATTCTTGAACATAGGAGCAGTATTATAGTAGTTATATTCTTGTACATAGGGGGCAGTATTATAGTAGTTATATTCTTGAACATAGGAGCAGTATTATAGTAGTTATATTCTTGTACATAGGAACAGTATTATAGTAGTTATATTCTTGTATGTAGGAGCAGCATTATAGTAGTTATATTCTTGTACATAGGGGGCAGTATTATAGTAGTTATATTCTTGTACATAGGGGGCAGTATTATAGTAGTTATATTCTTGTACATAGGAGCAGTATTATAGTAGTTATATTCTTGTACATAGGGGGCAGTATTATAGTAGTTATATTCTTGTACATAGGGGGCAGTATTATAGTAGTTATATTCTTGTACATAGGAGCAGTATTATAGTAGTTATATTCTTGTACATAGGAGCAGTATTATAGTAGTTATATTCTTGTATGTAGGAGCAGTATTATAGTAGTTATATTCTTGTACATAGGGGGCAATTTTTATTGTAAAAACCAAACAAATACAAATATACTGACATTCCTCCAGTAATACAAAAATAAATTCACTTGGATTGTACATACATTCATTACATATCCGGATTATGCATATAAAATTATCTTAAAGAGTCCATACACCTGGTTGGAAAAAAAAAAAAAAAAAAAACATATTTCAACCCAGTGACACATCCTTCCATAACTTAACATTTCCTAATTTTCCTAATGATTTTATCTATCTGGGGTCGGACATTATGTGGTTGATAGAGTTGAGCGATACTTTCCGATATCCAAAAGTATCGGAATCGGAATGGTATCGCCGATACCCAAAAAATATCGGCGATACCCGATACCGATACCGGAAATCCAATGTAAGTCTATGGAACAAAATATCGGAATTAAAAAAAACCCATTCTTGCCTTGTTGGTTAATTGTACATGAAGGAAAACAACAAAGAGTAATGTAGAATGTATTGGGAAGGTTGAGGAGACATTAAAGGCATAGATGTTTAACCCAATCAAATGGAATAGCATAAATATTTTTTTTTTTAAAGATGTTCGGATTGACGAAGAAATTGACAATGTTGTTAACGTTTTTTCTATTTTGGCAAATATGTATATTTCACAACTTCCATGCTGTCAAGATCCCGTCTGGGTTGGAGCCGATGTTACTGCAAACACTAGGGGAAGCAGAGGCAGGTAGCGTAGTCAGGTGGCAGCCGGAGGTCGGTACACAGGAAAGCAGTGTTTGTAGCAATGGATCAGGCGGATAACGTAGTCAGGTGGCAGCCGGAGGTCGGTACACAGGAGAGCAGTGTTTGTAGCAGGGTGGATAAAAATCATGATTTTTTTAAAAAAATCAAAAAAATCGGATTTTTTTGATTTAAATCGGATTTTTTTGAATTAAATAGGATTTTTTAATCAAGTTGTACACAAGCAAAACTTTGTCTTTTTGCAAATCAAATTATTTTACACAAATAAAAATATTAAAACAGTTGATGATTATGAAACCTAATAATTTTTATTTGCACTATTAAACAATCAGAATTGAACTACAGAGAGTAAGTACTTTTTAACAATAGCCTATCTCTAACGTTTGAAGTAAGCAAACATCTTCAGTGAATACATCAGTCCTTTAAGCCTACTGTTTATTTAGGACTTTTAATAGGAAAACTAGTTGTCCTGCTTTAGCAGTTCCTAAGCGGTTTCGGACTGTTGTGTGCACAAAACCAAATGAAGAAAACAATCTCTCTACTCCTGCCGATGAAGCCGATGCAGTCAGTAGCTGAGTAGCTACATTTATTATCTTCGCTGGAAGAACAAGCTGTGGGGGTTCATTGACATTAGTTGTATCACTATCAACATCTTCATTTCCCTTCTGGTTGCAGTTTTCATAATGTGATTTCAAACGGCAAACAAGTCCTTGGATATCCTTTTGACAGTATTTGCACTTTGCTCTCCCACCTTTCTTTCCAAGCTCTGCTGGCATCTCAACAAAATGAACCCAAATAGGGTCTCTCTTACGACCTGCCATGGCTCACGCAGATCACTTCTGAAGTTTGATTGTTACTACAGCCAAGTACTGCTGACTGACTATCCAACAAGTTTGGGCATGTCAACTGATTTGAAAAAGAAACTGAAACCAAGCTACAGAAAGTGAAACCAAGCTAGAAGTGTGGAGTTAATTGAACAATGATTGAAAAATATTTAGACTTGAGAGTCCTCAGTGGTTGATACCTTTTAATGGCTAACTGAAAAGATGGTAACAAATTGCAAGCTTTCGAGACTACTCAGGTCTCTTCATCAGGCAAAGTCTTTGCCTGATGAAGAGACCTGAGTAGTCTCGAAAGCTTGCAATTTGTTACCATCTTTTCAGTTAGCCATTAAAAGGTATCAACCACTGAGGACTCTCAAGTCTAAATATTTTTCTATCTACTGGCTAATACGTACGAAGATATACATCTTTCCTATATTGAACAATGATTGAAAGTTTTAGATTTTAATCGTGATTTATATTAAAAAAATCTTTTGATTTAAATCAGTGATTTAAATCATGATTAAAATCACGATTTAAATCGATCTGATTTAAATAGAAAAAAATCATTTGATTTAAATCATGATTTAAATCGTTGATTTAAATCGGCGTGATTTAAATCAATCCACCCTGGTTTGTAGCAATGGATCAGGCGGAGAGCGTAGTCAGAAGGCAGGCCGAGGTCGGTTCACAGGAGAGCAGTGTTTGTAGCAATGGATCAGGCGGAGAGCGTAGTCAGAAGGCAGGCCGAGGTCGGTTCACAGGAGAGCAGTGTTTGTAGCAATGGATCAGCAGGAAACGCTTGACTAAAGGCTTGGAGCTCAATAATCTCGCAATGACACACCCACAGGGCCAGGTTTATATAGGGTGTGTAATTGGCAATCAGAGGCCCAATCAAAAGAGCACTAGGTGTAGCCAATCAGGAAGAACAGTCAATGGTATCAGGGTTCAGCAAGGAACTTTGCAGCCAGCAGAATAGCTCAGATGGTAGAGCTGCTGGCCAGTGGACAAAGAGGTACTGGGTTCGACTCCTGACAGTACTCCCCTCCTTCCAGGATGGCCTCTGGACATCTCAGGAGCTGGCTTATCCGGGTACCTCTGATGAAAGGCTCTTGTTAGTCTAGGAGCATGGACGTTGTCCCTTGGTTCCCATGAATTTTCCTCTGGTCCGTAACCCTTCCACTGCACCAGATACTGCAGTTTACCTCTGAATTTTCGGGAGTCCAGAATCTTATCCACAATGTATTCTTCTTCACCACGGATCCTTTCTGGTGGAGGAGGTGGCTGAATTCTTCCTGGAAACGGGTTTTCACAGAAGGGTTTGAGCAAGGATATGTGAAACACTGGATGAATCTTTAGATTGTTGGGAAGTTCCAAACGAAAAGCAACCTGGTTAATTTTTGCAGAAATTTGAAAAGGTCCAATGAATTTCTGACCCAATTTGGAGGATGGCACATGTGTCTTAAGGTTTTTAGTGGACAGCCAAACTTTGTCTCCAACCTGAAGAGCAGGGGGCACTCTCCGATGTTTATCTGCTGCTTCCTTATATACTTCCTGGGTCTTGAGTAATATCTCTGATAATTCCTTCTGGGATTCCTGTAATTTTGCAAGCCTGTCATTTACAGCAGGAATGGGAGTGTTCACTGGCAGATTAGGGATAAATACTGGATGTACTCCATAATTAGCAAAAAATGGGGTTTGAGATGTAGCGCTATGTATGGAGTTGTTGTAGGAAAACTCTGCTGTTGGTAAATAGTCCACCCAGTCATCCTGAAGATAGGAAATGAAGCAACGGAGGTATTGCTCCAAAGTCTGGTTCGTTCTCTCCGTCTGGCCATTGGACTGAGGATGGAAAGCGGTAGAAAGATTCACCGTGACTCCCAAGGCTGTACAGAAACTCTTCCAAAATTTTGACGTAAACTGAACGCCTCTGTCAGACACCACGCTGTCAGGAATTCCATGTAACCTGAATACCTCTTTGATTATCAGTTCTGCAGTTTTTTCAGCAGTAGGAATTCCTTCAGTTGGAATAAAGTGGGCCATTTTTGTGAGTCGGTCCACTATGACAAGGATGACGGTCATCTGTTTGGAAGGGGGTAGTTCCACAATAAAATCCATGGAAATAGATCCCCAAGGCCTGGATGGAACTGGAAGTGGTTGCAAGAGTCCTAGAGGAGACGATCGTGGGGTCTTGTTTCGTGCGCATGTTAAACAGGTTGAAACATATTTCCTCACGTCCTTCCTACAATTAGGCCACCAAAAGAAACAAAGTAGTAAGTCTTGTGTTTTTGCAACTCCAGGATGTCCTGCCAGTTTAGAATCATGGACACTTTTGAGGACTTCAAGGCGAGAAGATTCAGGTACATATATTTTGTGTTTCTGCATCCAAAACCCCTCTTTGAATGAAAGATCGACGTCTTCCGAAGGATGGTTAAGGAAAGAGTCCTCTTGATATCCATCTTTAATTCTATTACATAGTCCTCTAGAGTGCAATATTCCCAAAAAATTTTTAGGGCCTAGAATTGTATCGTCATTACTAGACCTCTACTGAGGTTCCGAACACATCCTGGACAGGGCGTCAGCCTTGCCATTTCTTGAACCAGGCCGGTAAGAAATTATAAAATTGAATCTTGAGAAAAATAAGGCCCATCGTGCTTGTCTTGCAGACAATCTTTTTGCTGTACGGAGGAATTCAAGATTCTTGTGGTCCGTGAGGACAGTCACAGGGTGATTGGCACCTTCCAAAAGATGTCTCCATTCGGAGAAGGCAACTTTAATGGCTAACAGTTCTTTATTACCGATGTCGTAGTTCTTTTCTGCAGATGACATGGTGTGGGAAAGAAACGCACATGGGTGAAGTTGCATTTTGTCCCCAACTCGCTGAGACAGAATGGCTCCCACTGCAGAGTCCGAGGCGTCCACTTCGACAGTAAATGGCAATTCAGGATTTGGGTGTACTAACAATGGAGCAGACGTAAAAAGAGTTTTCAATTTGTCAAAAGCCTCCTGTGCCTCCGGAGACCAGAAAAATGCTTTGGTCTTTTTTGTTAGTGTAGTAATTGGTAGTATGATCCGTGAAAAGTTCTTTATAAATTTTCGGTAAAAATTTGCAAATCCTATGAAACGCTGGACGTCTTTTAAATTTCTTGGAACAGGCCAGTCCACTACAGCATTGATTTTGCCGGGATCCATGCTCAGACCTTCTGGGGAGATGATATATCCCAGAAATTGGATACTGGTTTGTTCAAACTCACATTTTTCAAGTTTAATGTAAAGATGGTTCTCCTGTAGTCGTTCCAAGACTAACTGGACGTGCCTGCGATGCTCTTCCAAGGTGTCTGAAAATATAAGAATGTCATCGAGATAAGCCACAACGAATTGGTCCAAGAAATCTCGAAATACATCATTAATAAAATGTTGAAAGGTGGCTGGGGCATTGCTAAGACCAAAGGTCATAACCAGAGATTCAAAATGTCCATATCTCGTTCTGAAGGCGGTCTTCCACTCATCTCCTGGGCGAATCCGTATGAGGTTGTAAGCCCCTCTAAGATCCAGCTTCGTAAAGATTTTCGCAGAACGGAGTCTCTCAAATAGTTCAGGAATCAAGGGTAGCGGGTAGCGATTCTTGACAGTGATATTATTCATCTCTCTGTAGTCAATACATGGCCGCAGAGTGGAGTCTTTCTTTTCAACAAAGAACAGGGGTGCCCCAGCTGGAGATGTGGAAGGTCGAATAAAGCCTTTCTCTAAATTTTCATCCAGGAACTTTCTTAATACCTTCAATTCAGGTTCAGAAAGATTGTAAATCCGTCCAAATGGAATGGTTGCTCCTGGCAGCAATTCAATGGGACAGTCGTAAGGACGGTGAGGAGGTAATTGATCTGCTTTCTTCTTACTGCAGACATCAGAGAACTGCTGATATTGAGGTGGTAGTTTCTCTTCCTTCTCATGCGAAATCTCAGAGATTTGGACTTGTTGGAGAACAGGGGGTTCCTTATGACAATTATTCTTACAGTAGTCAGATGGAAAGGTGATGGTCCTTGATGCCCAGTTGATAGAAGGGTTATGGACTGAAAACCAGGGGATCCCTAGAATAACCGGAAATTTCGGAGATGAGATAAGGTGGAAACTGACAGCTTCATGATGATCCGGTTCGATACAAATCTCCAGTTCGATTGTCTCATGCGTGACAGGTCCAGAAGACAAGGGTGTGTAATTGGCAATCAGAGGCCCAATCAAAAGAGCACTAGGTGTAGCCAATCAGGAAGAACAGTCAATGGTATCTGGGTTCAGCAAGGAACTTTGCAGCCAGCAGAATAGCTCAGATGGTAGAGCTGCTGACCAGTGGACAAGAGGTACTGGGTTCGACTCCTGACACATGCTCTTCACCTTTTTAACTTTTGACACACTTTCTCCTTCATAATCTTCAGCAGCATCATCTTTTTCATCAAATTATTCTTCATCTTCACCTTATTTATCTTCTTCTTAAACTTCTTGCTATTCATCTTTTTGTTAACATTACTCATATTCTTCTTATTAAACTATTATTCTTATTCATATTGTACTTCATCTTCATCACATATTCTTATTTGTGACAGAGAATCCTGTACTTGTAATCTGTCAAAGTATGAATTTTTCATCCTTCCGTTCTTGCTGTCACAAAAGATTTAAATTACAACAGTATTTGTCCGTGTTCAGTTTAGCCTGCAGCAGCAGGCATTTTCCAGGGGCACCACGAGGAGGAACGGACTCACCCCCATACACTGCTTAGTCTTCTTCTGCTTATAATTTAGAGCATATATTTTGCTCTTCATTTTGGTCTTATACTTCATGTTCTTCTGCTTTTTGATCTTCTGCTTATTGTTCTTAAGTCTCTTGTTCTGTATCTTGTAGTTTGTCTTAACCTTCTTAGTCCTGTTTGGTAATCTTTTATTTCTTCTTTGTGATGGTGTTTAGGCTGGTTGGCTTGATGCTCGTCGTCCTTGTGGTCGTCATCTTCTTCGGGTGGTCATCAGGGTCGTCGTCTTCATTGTTGGAGATCCAGAGTGATTACCCAAAAAAGCATTGAAAAAATCTTCAATTTGTAAATGTAGCAGAAGGTACAAGAGTCAATGCAAGTAACGAGGACCAGCTGACTGTGCTGGAACCCGGAGGGGCAGCAGAAGGAAAAGAGCCAATGGCACAACCGAGGACCAGCTGACGTTACTGGGACACGGTTACTAAGCAGGAGGTACCTGTGCTCCAAAGCACTACCAAGGACCAGCAGACGTTGCTGGAACTCGGATACCGAGATGGAGGCACCTAGGCCAAAGGCACTGCGGAGAACCAGCTGACGGTACTGGAACCCGGACGGGTAGCAGAAGGTACAAGAGCCAATGCAAGTAACGAGGACCAGCTGACTGTGCTGGAACCCGGAGTGGCCGCAGAAGGAAAAGAGCAAATGGCACAACCGAGGACCAGCTGACGTTACTGGGACACGGTTACTAAGCAGGAGGTACCTGTGCTCCAAAGCACTACCAAGGACCAGCAGACATTGCTGGAACTCGGATACCGAGATGGAGGCACCTAGGCCAAAGGCACTGCGGAGAACCAGCTGACGGTACTGGAACCCGGACGGGTAGCAGAAGGTACCCATGGAAATTTAAGTTGACAGGCCGCGAGCCGGCCGCAGTTACCGAATCCCACAGTACTACAGTGGGTGATTGTCCTATTGTCACAACGGAAACAGCCTTTATTTGCATATCCCGCAGCACACATAGGAAGCACCTAAACTCCAAGCACCATAGAGTCGGCTAACCCGACCGCAACACGACAGGACAACTTATTGGAGGCTAAGTGACGTTTACACTGACAGGAAACAGATGGCGTGCTGTAACCAGTCTGGCAGGAGTGAGTACCCGTGACAATGACACTTCCGAGCAACAACTGGCGGTGTTGAAGCCCAGGAATGAGAAGAGAACATGGTGGAGGCAGCAGGACTTTTTGCCGTACACACAGCAGGGGAACAGCTGACATTACTGAACCCCAGTAACACAGGAGCAAGTGTTGACTATGCTAACAGCACTTCCAAGCAACAACTGGCGGTGTTGGAGCCCAGGGATGAGAAGAGAACATGGTGGAGGCAGCAGGACTTTTTGCCGTTCACACAGCAGGGGAACAGCTGACATTACTGAGCCCCAGTAACACAGGAGCAAGTGTTGACTGTGCTAACAGCACTTCCGAGCAACAACTGGCGGTGTTGTAGCCCAGGAATGAGAAGAGAACATGGTGGAGGCAGCAGGACTTTTTGCCGTTCACACAGCAGGGGAACAGCTGACATTACTGAAAACAAGTAACACAGGAGCAAGTGTTGACTGTGCTAACAGCACTTCCGAGCAACAACTGGCGGTGTTGTAGCCCAGGAATGAGAAGAGAACATGGTGGAGGCAGCATGACTTTTTGCCGTTCACACAGCAGGGAACAGCTGACATTACTGAACCCCAGTAACACAGGAGCAAGTGTTGACTGTGCTAACAGCACTTCCGAGCAACAACTGGCGGTGTTGTAGCCCAGGAATGAGAAGAGAACATGGTGGAGGCAGAAGGACTTTTTGTCGTTCACACAGCAGGGGAACAGCTGACATTACTGAACCCCAGTAACACAGGAGCAAGTGTTGACTGTGCTAACAGCACTTCCGAGCAACAACTGGCGGTGTTGTAGCCCAGGAATGAGAAGAGAACATGGTGGAGGCAGCAGGACTTTTTGCCGTTCACACAGCAGGGGAACAGCTGACATTACTGAACCCCAGTAACACAGGAGCAAGTGTTGACTGTGCTAACAGCACTTCCGAGCAACAACTGGCGGTGTTGTAGCCCAGGGATGAGAAGAGAACATGGTGGAGGCAGCAGGACTTTTTGCCGTACACACAGCAGGGGAACAGCTGACATTACTGAACCCCAGTAACACAGGAGCAAGTGTTGACTGTGCTAACAGCACTTCCGAGCAACAACTGGCGGTGTTGTAGCCCAGGAATGAGAAGAGAACATGGTGGAGGCAGCAGGACTTTTTGCCATTCACACAGCAGGGGAACAGCTGACATTACTGAACCCCAGTAACACAGGAGCAAGTGTTGACTGTGCTAACAGCACTTCCGAGCAACAACTGGCGGTGTTGTAGCCCAGGAATGAGAAGAGAACATGGTGGAGGCAGCAGGACTTTTTGCCGTTCACACAGCAGGGGAACAGCTGACATTACTGAACCCCAGTAACACAGGAGCAAGTGTTGACTGTGCTAACAGCACTTCCGAGCAACAACTGGCGGTGTTGTAGCCCAGGGATGAGAAGAGAACATGGTGGAGGCAGCAGGACTTTTTGCCGTACACACAGCAGGGGAACAGCTGACATTACTGAACCCCAGTAACACAGGAGCAAGTGTTGACTGTGCTAACAGCACTTCCGAGCAACAACTGGCGGTGTTGTAGCCCAGGAATGAGAAGAGAACATGGTGGAGGCAGCAGGACTTTTTGCCGTTCACACAGCAGGGGAACAGCTGACATTACTGAACCCCAGTAACACAGGAGCAAGTGTTGACTGTGCTAACAGCACTTCCGAGCAACAACTGGCGGTGTTGGAGCCCAGGGATGAGAAGAGAACATGGTGGAGGCAGCAGGACTTTTTGCCGTACACACAGCAGGGGAACAGCTGACATTACTGAACCCCAGTAACACAGGAGCAAGTGTTGACTGTGCTAACAGCACTTCCGAGCAACAACTGGCGGTGTTGGAGCCCAGGGTCAAGGAGGATGTTTAAATACTATATCAAGTATTTTCCTTGTTACGTGTCAATTAAAAATGTCTATACTCCAAACAAGAGAAATATAACCTTTAGTACCATAAGATGATGATTTTACTTAAAAAAATATATGTAAATTAATAATTTACAAACATAAACGCATACATTAAAAAGTTGAAAAGCAATGCAAACCACAATTAAAATAGGTTAAATAATCTGCTATACGGTTTAAAATAAAAGCATACAAGTACATATCAGAATCCATTAATGATGGCTAAGTAACAGTATGTACACCATTTTTATTGTGTAGACAATGAATGGCTGACTTAAAAACATAATCAGCATTACAAGTTATCTTTGACATTCATAAAACTTTACATTTGGTGAATAATATCACTAAAATTTTTTAAAAATATCTAAAATTTCCATCATGTAATACTGATAATATGTGCCAATCATTTATATTAACAAACAAAAAATTTAAAAAGTGCATAGTGCAGAGTGAAAACAGATATTTATGCCTGACTGTGGACTTGCAAGCATGACAACGGATAGATAAGGTATATATAAATGAGACTGCATAGCCACAGATGGTGAATGGCGATGTAATACTGTACCTCAATAAAGTGTGCGTTACTACTACATCCTTTTTTTATATAGCTTTATAAAAGGTTACGTGCATGTATGGTTGCGCCTTTGTTTGGACGCACAGACTGGCTTCCTGCTGTGACGCGTTGGGTATTGGAGCGTCTATACGTCTTATGACGCAGACTAACATTCACGGTGCGCATCGTTCATCATCGCAAATGTACCGACAACACAAAGGCGTTGTC
>JARQOD010001953.1:0-87080 GCA_033576555.1 Oophaga sylvatica | reverse complement strand
ATTCTGTGTCTTTAGAATTCCTCTAGGCCCCAGCATTTGGAATCGGAATGAGTTGCAACCCCTTCAATCTGTTTTTAAAAGGAAAAAAATACGGGTTCCCCCTGAACCACACACCATTTTTAAGAAAAATTAGCCCTTGGGGGTTGTGCCAAAAAAATCCGAGGTATGTTCCCCTTGATGCCTTAATAGGTTTTTGATTATAATTCCCCCTAGGAATCTAAAAAATATTTAGACTTGGAGCCCATGGTTGATACCTTTTAATGGCTAAAAAAAGTGGTAACAAATTGCAAGCTTCGAGCATCCGGTTCTTCATAGGCAAAGAAAAAAACAAAAACTGAAGAAAAAACATTTATATTACACAAGAGGACACAGGAATAGTGCAATAGGTAAGAAAGTGGCGTGAAGAAAAAATGTCATTAGGCAGAGGAAAAACATAAATTGGAAAGATATAGAAAGGGGAAAGAGTTTTATTCCCTCTGTTGGGGCCCCTTTTGTTGTGTTTTGACCCCCCTAAAGGTCAGAGAGCAATTCCAAATTGAATAGAAATGAATGTCCTGTGAACGTTCATTCCAGACAAGAGTGTAAAGGTCAAATTTTTTGTTTTCCCAAACCTTTTTATCTTTCTCAATTTGAAGTTATTTTTTAATCCTTAATTTTTCCTTCAGTCTTTTGTCTTACCTATTGCACTTTCCCCTTGTCCTCTTGTGTATATAAATATGTGATTTTCATTTTTTTTGTTTTAGTTTTTTTTCTGAGAAGAGGCGGGGTAGTCTCAAAAACTTGCAATTTTTTCCCCTCTTTCAGTTAGCATTAAAAGGTATCCCCCCTGAGGCTTCAAGTCTAAAAATTTTTTATTTGGCTAACCGGACAAAGATACCTTTTTTCCATACCCCAAAAAACTAGGTCGGAAGAATGTTTAGGGGGGGTAATTGGACTGTCTTGTGATAAATCAGAGAGGCATCACCTTTCCTTGCGCGCCCCCGGTCTATAAGAAAAAAAAAATTTAAAATTTGTTTAAAAAAGATTCCGCGGCTGGCGAGGGTAGGCACTTAGCCGCCCTAAAAAAATCAAGGTTACGATGCGTCGGGGCACATTTGCTGTGCAGCCCCGAAGAAGGTGTCCCCATTCTTTGAAGGGGCAATAATGGCCAAACTCTCTATTCCCACAGTAGTTCCCTCCCCCAGACAATGCTGGGAAAAAAAGGCACAGGGGAAAGCTTTTCTCACCTTTTCCCCCCGGGGAGTATAGCCCCAAAAGGGACAGTCTGAAGCATCCCCTTATTTGAAGGCAAGCTGGGGGGTTGGGTTATAGGAAGGGCAGTGGTAAATTTTTCTTTTAGAGGGGAAAAAAAACTTCCTGGCTTGGGGGCCCCGGGGAACCCCAACCTTTTGGGTAAGTTTGAAGGTGACACTACCTCAGAGAAATTCTAATAAAACGTTAAGAATTTGGGGGAAACCCGATGAAGCGCTGACCTCCTTCACATTTAGATTGGCCATCCGATGCTTGGGTTTTGCTTCCATCCATACAAAATTCCCTTTTGAGACGTCTACCCCCAAATTTAATTTTTGGGCCCTTTGGGAAATTACACTTTTAAGTTTTATGTAAAGATGATTTTGTCTTAAACGTTCCAAGACCATTCTCACTGTCCAGATGTTTTCCTCTGTGGATTAGAAAAAAATTGAATATATCCCCAAAAAAATTACCCGAAATTTATCTGGAGATTTTCCGAAAAATTATTCACCAATGTTGGAAGTTTGGGGGGGGTACTGACCAAAAGGCATTTTAGATATTCCCAAATGTCCTAGCGTGACTGAAAGCAGTTTCCATTCATCCCCGGTCTAATAGGACTAAGTTTGGCCCCCCCAAGATCTAGTTTAGAGAAAATTTTGGCATGTCGCCCTCTCCAATAACTCAGGATTAAAGGCAATGGATAACGGTTTTTTTAATAGTAACCTTATTTTGTTCCTATTTTTCGCTGGTCCAGAGATCCCCCTTTTTTTTTTTCAAAAAGATGGGTGCACTGAGGAGAGGGAAGAGGGCGTATGAAGCCCTTGGCTAGTTTTTCGTTATGTAACCCTTTTTAAACCTTAGTCGGGCCCCCCAGGGGGGGGTTTACCAAAAAGGATCTTGCTCCAGGCAATAATTCAATTGGGGAATCATTGGCGGTAGGGGAAACTTTTCAGCGTTTTCTTGTCCAAAAATCCACATAGCCCCGGGATACGCTGGTAGTTCAGGGACGACTGGCCCCTTTTGAACAGAGCAAGCGAACTTTTGGACTATTGTTTCTCTGGGAAAATGAATTCCCTTTGGTCTCCCAGTTAATGGGGTTTGAGCCTGCAGCCATGGTAGTAGAAAAGGGGGAAAATGGGGAAAAGGATAAGCATAAAGGAATTTCTTTGATGTTCTTTACCCATAAAAACCCCCAAAGGCCCGTTTCCCCGTCCACTGGTCCAGAGGTCGCAGGGGCCCATCCACGTTTCCATCTGTACTGGAGTGCCTTCTTCACTGAACGTACCCCTGTTTCAGAGCAAAGGGACATCCATAAAAATTTTCCCCTTGCCCCTGGTCATCATAGCAGAGTAGCCCCAAAATGAGTAACCCAGGTTTGATGAAAGAAAGCAATGGTTTTTTTTTTTTACAACTCAGTGGGAAAAATGAGGAAAAATTTAAAAAGGCAGCGTTTACACAGTCAAGTCCTCAGAGGTAGGGTTTAAGTCCAGAAATCAAGATCTGTTTTGAAATCTTCTGGAGCCGAGGCCCCGGGCCAAAGATCCCCCCCCGCAAACTTTACAAAGAATGAGGCTGCAGTAGGGGTTTACGAGAACGGCTGGGGCGTTTATAATAAGTCCCCATTACCAATAGAAAAAATTTTCCAAAACATGTTCCTTGCTGCAACTAACCCGTCGTTGTAAAGTCTCCCTGCTGGGTTAGGTTAGGTTCCCGTGTAATCCACTCAAGGTTTCCCCTTGTGGGAGGAGGTGGGAAAAAGGTTGTGCGTTGTTTTTGCCATCTCTCTTGCCTGCTTCAGTAGACGAGATCAATACGGATGCAGAGGTTAAAAAGTCACCTACGCGTGGGAGGGCGGCACGAGCAAGTTCACCCTTTAACAGTGGAGAAACCCTTTTTTGAAAATAGTTTTTTTTTGGGGAAGTCCCAGGGGGGATCAAGGGCCCCCCCCCGAAATCCAAAAGGATATTATCCCCATGCTTCCTTGGCGCAAAGTAACATGGCTGCTTAGCGTTGCACCTCGATTGGGGTCATCAAACCCTCCCCATGGCTGAATAAAAGCTCAAGTGATTAAAAAAATATCCTAGTCTAAACAGAGGGTTTGCCCCATCAAACCCCTTTTTGGTAAGCAACAAAATTATAAAAAGCCCCTTTTAAACTTTTCATGGGAAATTGGAAGCTGTGCAGAAAAAAAAAAATTCTTGATTAATAAACCCCCCAAATTTTCACGTTCACCCCAAAAAAAAAAGGGGAAAAATTGGGAATCCCGAATCGGGGTAGGCAGGAGCCGGGGCTCGCTCTTCTAAACCTCAATCCTGGCCGCAAATCCGGGCGTTGTCCAAACACTTGCAAATTGGATTGTGGGGCCCCGTGGTTGAAAAACGGGTCTTTAATTCTGCAAATCTAAAAGGAATTATCTTCCCCCCGAAAGTTCCTTTAGGGGGGGTCCATTTTTCCGATCTTTTAAAAGGGTTGGGGAAGAGGAGAGGAGAAAAAAAAACAAAAGTTTTCCCCTTTAAACATGCAGAGAAAAAAAAAATTAAGGGAAAACTGCTCCCCCGGAAGGTTTAAAAATCAAACCACTATCATCACAGAAATTACCCGGACATTGATATCCACATTACCAGACAAAAAAGAAAAAGAAAAAAAAAAAAAAAAAAAAAACAATAGTGTTTCCCCGTGGTAAAACTGCAAAAAAAAAAAATTTAAAGGGGGAATTGCTCACCGGAAGGTTTGAAATCACAACCTGTTATTTACGGTAGCTGAGGAGTGCGGGGGAAAAAAGGGAAAATACCCCAACAGTTGGAATTATAGATTCGATACCCTGATAACCACCGCAACTAGAGGAGCCGTGGAGCGTTCCCACGTTGGTCCTAGACACCCCGTCACCCCCTAGAAACTAACTCACCTAAAGATAGAATAGGAAAGATCCCCCCCGGGCAGAACCCCAAAAAAATAGAAAGCCCCCAAACAGAATGGCGGTTAACAAAGGAAATACTGACCAGAAAGAAAATAGTTGAGCAAACGGGGGGGCCCAAACTATCTAAATAGAAAAGGACAGGAAGGGACTTACTGCAATCCCAGGAAAACCCTGAAAACCCAACTCTACTAATTTAAAATCACCTGGACCCCCACGACCTCTACCCCCAAAATTTTTTCTCGGGGGTAAAAAAACAGAGCACTAAAAAAAAAGGAAAAAAAAAAAAAAGTACAAAACACAGTGGCTGAACTAAACTGAGAGCAAAAAACCCCCCGGGGGGGACCCCCAAGGCCCCCCCGAAAAGGAGGCAAAATGCAAAAAAAAAAGCAAAAACACAAAAAAAAAAATTTTTATTGTAGAAGGGGGTGCAGACACGACAAGCAGGCTACAAAAGGGGAAATGGAAAAAAGGATTCAGACCAGAAAAATTTTTCCCGGCAACCCGTGGGAAAATGTTCCCCTTTAAAAAAGACCCCAACATTAAACCTATTTCCCCCGTCCTCAAAAAACCCCCCTTTTTTCGTTGTAACCCCCGAGGGCCTTGCTCGAACTCTTCAAACCCCCTTCACAACATACCCCCCCTTGGGGGGGCACCGAACCCCCATTTGAGCAACCAGGTCGGTCAGGTGAGTTCTTGTAAAAAAAGGAAAAGTCTTAATGGTGTCCCCAAACAAACACCCAGAATTTTTCCTGCCCCAACCCTCCATTTTTTAACCCCAAAAAAAAGGTCTTGTTGAAAAAACGAGAAAACCCAAAATTTCTCAACCCCCTATCCCCATTGCCCTCAACCAAAACGGGTCAGAGGCACAGCAGCAGGAACCCCGCTCAACAAACCCTTCAACAAAAGGCTTGTGGAAACGTTATGGATCTTAAAAGTCCCCGGGGAAAAAAAAAAGAAAAAAAAAAAGGTTTTTTAAAATTTTCCGATCTTTAAAAGGCCAAAAAAAATAGGTTAAATTTAGGGGGTCTAACCCAAAGGAATATTCTTTAGGACAACGACCAAGTTCCCCAATTTTTAAACCCCGGGAAAAATCCTATGCGGGGGTTGCAAACCCCCGGCCTTCTCCCCAGAGAGGGACACCCCCCCAATCCGGTCCCAAAAGGCATACGCTCAACAACAGAGTCAACACCTGGACAGACAGAAGCCTCCGTCTGTCCCAAGAAAACGGGGTGAAACCCCGAATTACAGAAAAAAAGGGGACATCAAAGTGGGGGGGGCACCCCATTATTAAGACAAACTCAGCCAAAAGGGAAAAAAAAAGACCCGTTCCTGATCAGCAGATACAAAGCATCTTAGATAAGTCTCCAATGTCTGGTTTGTTCTCTCGTTTGCCATTGGTCTGAGGATGAAATGCCGAGGAGAAAGACAATTGAACACCCAGTTTAGAACAAAAAGTCCTCCAAAATCTGGAAACAAACTGGACTCCTCTGTCAGACACAATGTTCTCAGGAATGCCGTGTAAACGAACCACGTGCTGAAGGAACAAACGGCACCAATTCAGAGGAGGAAGGCAACTTAGGTAATGGCACAAGATGTATCATTTTGGAAAACCTATCACAAATCACCCAGATGGTGGTCATTCTTGAGAAACAGGAAGATCGGAAATGAAATCCATAGAGATATGGGTCCACGGTCTCCTGGGCACAGGCAATGGCATCAACAAACCACTAGAGCGAGAGCAAGGCTTGGAGCGAGAGCAAGTCCCGCAGGACTGCACAAATTCCCTGACATCGCGAGACAAGGTAGGCCACCAAAAGGACCGACTAACCAAGTCTCTGGTACCAAAAATTCCGGGATGCCCAGCCAATGCGGAACAATGAATCTCAGACATCACACTCTTTTTCCATTGGTCCGGGACAAACAATTTTCCAACAGGGCAGCGCTCGGGCCTATCCTCCTGACACCCCTCCAGAGCAAGTCTCAAATTGGGCGAGATGGCGGAAAAGAACTACACCCTCCTTCAAAATAACAGAGGGATCAGATAGCTCAGGAGAGTCCGCAAGGAAATCCTCGAGAGGGCATCCGCCTTAACATTCTTAGTGCCAGGAAGAAAGGAAACCACAAAATTAAAACGATGTGAAAAACAAGGCCCACCTGGCCTGTCTAGGATTGAGTCGCTTGGCAGATTCCAGATAGACCAGATTCTTATGGTCCGTAAGGACCACCACCTGATGTTTGGCTCCCTCCAGCCAATGTCTCCACTCTTCAAAAGCCCACTTCATGGCCAATAACTCCCGATTACCCACGTCATAATTACGTTCAGTAGGAGAAAATTTTCGAGAGAAAAAAGGCACAAGGGTTACTTTTAGAGGTCTCTGGATCTTTTGGGACAAAACGGCACCTGCCCAATTTCAGAGGCATCAACCTCCACCTGAAATGGCAGAGAAACATCAGGCTGCCGTTTAGAACAGGAGCAGAAGTGAATCTCTGCTTAAGTTCCTGAAAACGCAGAGACTGCCTCAGGAGGCCAATTCACCACATCAGAACCCTTTCTGGTCAAATCAGTTAATGGTTTTAACAATAACAGAGAAATTACCAATAAATTTACGATAAAAATTGGCAAAACCAAAAATCTCTGAAGAGCCTTTAATGAAGTAGGTTGGACCCAATCACAGATGGCCTGAACCTTGACCGGGTCCATTTCAATAACAGATGGGGACAAAATGAATCCAGAAATGAGATCTTCTGTACGCCAAAAGACACTTTGATCCCTTCACATACAGAGCATTCTCTCTCAAAATCTGGAATACAGTTCGAACATGTTTCACATGAGAGTCCCAGTCATTAGAAAAAATCAAGATATCATCCAATATAAACAATCAGAAACTTGTCCACAAAATCCCTGAAAATGTCATTCATGAAGGACTGGAAGACGGAAGGAGCATTAGTGAGCCCAAAGGGCATCACAAGGTACTCAAAATGCCCTTCAGGGGTGTTAAATGCCGTCTTCCATTCATCCCGTGCTTAATGCGAATAAGGTTATACGCCCCCCTGAGGTCAAGCTTGGTAAACCAAGTAGCGTTTTTCACCTGGAAAACAGGTCAGAAATCAAGGGTAACGGGTATTGATATTTCACAGTAATATTGTTCAAGAGACGATAATCAATACACGGCCTTAATGAACCATCTCTTTTGGCCACAAAGAAAAAACCGGCACCTAAGGGTGAAGAGGATGGTCTGATATGACCCTTCTCCAATGATTCCTTGATATAAGACCGCATAGCGTCATGTTCAGGTACAGACAAGTTAAAAAGGCGACCCTTAGGGAATTTACTACCTGGCACTAATTCAATAGCGCAGTCATAGCTCCTATGGGGAGGCAAGGATGCAGATTTACTTTCGCTAAACACATCAGAAAAATCAAACAAAAAGTCAGGAACATCCTCAGCCTGGGGGGAGGCAGAAAAAACAGGAGTGTTGGTATTAACACATTGGCAGCCCCAATGGTTACAGACACAGATTTCCAATCCAAAACAGGATTATGAGACTGTAACCAAGGGAAACCCAGCACGATAATGTCATGCAGATTATATAGAACCAAAATTTTGCAGCACTCCTGGTGATCAGGTTCAACCCTCATTATCACCTGAGTAGAAAACTGGGGTTTATTCTCAGCCAAAGGGGTAGAATCGATCCCAGTAAAGGAATAGACTTCTGTAGGGGTATCAAGGAAAACCCACAACGTTTAGCAAAATCATAATCCATCAGGTTAATAGCTGCTCCAGAATCAACGAAAGCCTGAGCAGAAAATGAGGACAGAGAGCATATCAGAGTGACAGTTAATAAAAACTTAGTCTGAACACTACCCAAGACAACTGAGCGTGCAAAATGTCTTCCCCGCTTAGGGCAGACTGAAATAGCATGAGAGGCATCACCACAGTAGAAACATAACCCATTGCGCTTTCGAAACTCATGACGCTGTGCCCCAGACACCACTCCATCACACTGCATGGGCTCAGCAGCTGGCTCACAAGGCAACACCAACTCCACGCATACTTCTCCGCTCACGCAAACGTCTGTCAATTTGAATCGCTAATGACATAGAATCATTGAGACCAGAGGGGACAGGGAATCCACCATAACATCCTTTACATTATCCGACAGACCTTCCGGAAAAGGGCCGCCAAAGCGTCGTCATTCCATTTGGTCAGGACTGCCCACCTACGGAATCTCTGACAGTATAACTCAGCGTCATCAAGCCCTGATTTAATGCCAACAAGGCTTTTTCAGCTTGATCAGTGACATTAGGCTCATCGTACAATAACCCCAAAGCCTGAAAAAATGCATCAACATCACTCAAAACAGGATCCCCAGGTATCAGGGAAAAAGCCCAATCCTGAGGATCGCCGCCAGGAGAGAGATGATAATTTGAACCTGCTGCGCTGCGTTTCCTGAGGACTTAGATTTTAAGGCAAGAAACAATTTACAATTATTTTTGAAATTCTGAAACTTAGCTCGATCCCCTAAAAACAAATCTGGCATGGGGATCCTAGGTTCCACAACAGGCAACCTAGCAAGATATGCAGCAATTACTCTGAACCTCAGTGGCAAGCTGATCCACACGGCCAGACAACTGTGCAAACTCATTGGGAGAAAAGATCCTCCCCAGCACCCAGAGATACAGAGGGAAAAAAAAAAAAAAAAAATGCAACAAACAGAAAAATATCTCTGACAACTTTTCTTCCTTCAAAATATTTTTTCCCTTCTGTGAGTACCATACAATTTTTATGGCCGGTGATACTGTTATGTTACGGTAGCTGAGGAGTGCAGGCAAAAAAGGAAATACACCAGAGCAGTTGGAATCTATGAGATTGCAGTACCCTGACTAACCACCGCAACTAGAGGCAGCCGTGGAGCGTTCCTACGTTGGTCCTAGACGCCTCGTCACAGCCTGAGAAACTAACTACACCTAAAGATAGAAATAGGAAAGCTATCTGGCCCGGAGCAGAACCCCAAAGATAATAGAAAGCCCCCAAACATGTAATGGCGGTTAGACAAGAGGAAATACTGACACAGAAAGAAAATAGTATGAGCAAACGCTGGGGCCCAAACTATCTAAATAGAAAAGGACAGGAAGGGTACTTACTGCAATCCAGAAAACCCTGAAAAACACCAACTCTACTAATTTCAAAATCACCTGAGATCACACGACCTCTACCACCTAAATTAGTTCTCTGGTGTAACAAAAACAGCAGCCACTGAAAAAACTGGAAAAAGCAAAAGTACAAAACACAGTGGCTGAACTAAACTGAGAGGGCAAAAGCCCCCGGAGGGGACCCAGAAGGCCCCACAGAAGTGCAGGACAAAATGCAAAAATATAGCAAAAACACAAAATAAGAAATTGTCTTATCTGATAGAAAGAGATGCAGACACGACACAGCAGGCTACAAGGGAAACTGGAAAGAAGGATTCAGACCAGAACAATTGATCACCGGCAACCCTGATGGGAAAATGATTCCCTTAAATAAGACCAATCAGTAACACCTGATTCCCAGTCCTCACAATCCTCACTAGTACCGCTTGTAACCACCAGAGGGAGCCTCTGCTCAGAACTCATCTCAAACCCATTCACAACAACAACACTGTCATCACAGAAAGTACAACCGGACATCGATATCCACAGTTACAGCATACACAGCCTTTCCAGACCAGCAGACACTAACGTTTTGGCTTCAGAATCTTGTAATGTATGTAGTACAGTTCATATAGCGTCTTGTGCTTGGGTGCAATGAAAATACATGAGACACAGGTTTGATATAGAAAGTCTTGTATTACTTCATACAAGTTGGCAAAAATAGTCACACAGTTTGCAGACACAGAAGCAGGAGACACAGCAGGCCAGAGTAATCTAAGCTCAGCAATCACTCTCCACAACAGGTTCAGGATCTTCTTCTCTGTTACCGTAAGTCCATGCAAACGTGGGTCTTTCAAGAGCAGGGTTCAGAGTCCACAAGTGCTTCAGAGTTCCTCAGTAGGAATAGCTGGAGTACAAGGTCCAAGGCTTTAGGAGTCAGGTCACAGGTTCACTGCAGGCTAGATTCTGAAGCACTGATTGCTCAGCTGTGGCTGCTTAAGAAGCAAAAGGAGAGAATCAGGGCGGGAACATGCAAGCTGGAAACTCCATTTTGACTGAGGGCAAGATAGCTGCAGCAAGACAGAAAGTAAAATGGCTGACAAACAAACTGAGTTTCAGGAACATGTACACAGAACCTTACATTGAGATGAGTTCTGAGCAGAGACTCCCTCTGGTGGTTACAAGCGGTGCTGGTCTGTTCAGTGAAGATTGTGAGGACTGGGAATCAGGTGTTACTGACTGGTCTTATATAAGGGAGTCACCTTCCCATCAGGGTTGCCGGTGATCAATTGTTCTGGTCTGAATCCTTCATTCCTGTTTCCCTTGTAGCCTGCTGTTTCGTGTCTGCATCTCCTGCTAACAGATAAGACATTTTCTTCTTTTTGTTTTTGTACTATATTTTTGCATTTTGTCCTGCACTTCTGTGGGGGCCTTCTGGGTCCCCTCCGGGGGCTTTTGCCCTCTCAGTTTAGTTCAGCCACTGATGTTTGTACTTTTGCTTTTTCCAGTTTTTTCAGTGGCTGCTGTTTTGATTTTGTTACACCAGAGAACTATTTAGGTGGTAGAGGTCGTGTGATCTCAGGTGATTTTGAAATTAGTAGAGTTGGTGCTTTTCAGGGTTTTCTGGGATTGCAGTAAGTACCCTTCCTATCCTTTTCTATTTAGTTAGTTTGGGCCCCAGCGTTTGCTCATACTATTTTCTTTCTGTGTCAGTATTTCTTCTTGTCTATCCGCCATTACTTGTTTGGGGGTTTCTATTATCTTTGGGTTCTGCTCCGGGGCAGATAGCTTTCCTATTTCTATCTTTAGGTGTAGTTAGTTTCTCAGGCTGTGACGAGGCGTCTAGGACCAACGTAGGAACGCTCCACGGCTGCCTCTAGTTGTGGTGGTTAGTCAGGGTACTGCAATCTCATAGATTCCAACTGCTCTGGTGTATTGCCTTTTTTACCTGCACTCCTCAGCTACCGAAACATAACAGAATACCGTTCATGTCTTGGTTGGGCCGAAAAAATTATCTGTCCACATATATTGTCCCAAAATTACTCTACTTATTCCAGGCAGCTCCTATATTCCCTCCCAATTCCTTTTTTCGTGCCTTACACGTTCTGTTCTCACGGTTCCTATGGAACCAACGTCCGGCTCGTATCGCTTTCTCGACTTTGACTCTGCCCACAGATGCAGGTGGAGTGGGTATGCCCGACCTGAAGAAACTATTACTTCGCTTGCCATCTTCGTCGTTGGGTGGAGATAAACAGCTGGAACAAAAGGTCTTTCTTGTCCTCCCTAGAAACGGCTCTTCTTTCGCCTTGGGAGGCACTTGAGTTATGGGGTGTGCATACTCAGATCCCTCGTACACGCGGCTTCTCCCCTCTCCTGAAGGGTTTGCTCCACACATGCCTGAACTGTCTACATCATGACACTATGAGTAAGTTCCCTCTCCGCTCATGCCTGTACGCTTACTCCCTTTGTTGACCTGCTCGGATGAGGGTTTTTGGACTTTTCAGGGTTTGTGGAGCAAACTGGTAACGCCCCTCAATTCCTTTTTTGCTGGAGGCAATGTCCCTTCGGCGGAGGGCCTGTCATCCATCCTCGGACCTACACACGCCAACTTTTTATCGCTAGCACATGTACATCATGTCTGTCAGACCTTTATGGAGCAACATCGTCCCTTGCGGGCTGCCTCCAACTTGGAGCGGCTGTTGCTGGCACAGAGTCCTGTCAAAGGCGTGATCTCCACCATTTACAAATGGCTTATGTCTCTTCGCTCTGATACTGAGCCTACTTACCTTGCTGCCTGGGAACGGGAACTGGGGCACCCATTGTCCTATGAGTCGCCAGGTGTATTAAAAGACACGCACTGGGATTTTCTAGGTGCGTTCGCATTAAAGAGAATTCTTATAAACTGATTGCCAGGTGGTACCGAACCCCGTCCTTCCTATTTCGCCATGGCTTGCAGACCTCTGACATCTGCTGGAGATGTGGGGCGGGTTCAGGAACTTATGCTCACATCTGGTGGGATTGTCCCTCATTGTGCCCTTCTGGAATGCGATACGAAAAAAATCAAAGATATCTGCCTTCTGCCTTGTGATTTACCCAGGGACTCAGTCCTTTTTTGGGTGCCGGCGACGGGTTATAACCCCATTAAGCACAAACTGGCGACCTTTATGTTGACGGCTGCCAAACTTCTAGTGCCTAAGCATTGGCTGTCTACTGTGGCGCCTTCTCTGGAGGAGTGGACTGTTGCTGTGGACCATATCAGGGACATGGAGGACCTGTCGGCATGGATCAACCATACCCGGGATAAATTCCAGACCATCTGGTCCCCGTGGATTGCCTTTCGTACCCCTTCGCCTACATAGTGTAAGTGACTCATTGGAGTGCTATTTTTGTATGTTAGATTCTCTGCCACGTGGTGTGTTGTGGGCGGAGACCGAGGGCGCCCCCCCTCCCCTTCTTCCTTCCCCTTACCTTTAACCTTCTTCCTTTTTTCTTTGTCCAGTTATTTATTTTTCATTTAGGTTCATTTAATTCCCTTATTTTTCTTTATTTCCCCTTATATTTTCTGTGTCTTCTTGTTTTATTTTGTTCTTAGTTCTTGTTCTTGTAGAATGTTATTGGGGTTCGTTAGTCCAGGAACCCAATTTGTGTGCCAAATCTCACGCAATACTAGTAGTGATCCTCGATCACGCTGTTTCATTCATATATATTGTGCTCTGTTTTATTGGACATGACCTGATATGATGACGCTTGGCTTATATTATGTGACATGTTTTGTTACTGTTCATACCCTTGATATGTGTTATACATGTGTGTTAATAAATACATATTCAACAAAAAAAATAATAATTACGTTCAGTTGGAGAAAATTTTCGAGAGAAAAAGGCACAAAGGTTTATTCTTAGAGGTCTCTGGATCCCTTGGGGACAAAACGGCACCTGCCCCAATTTCAGAAGCATCAACCTCCACCTAAAACGGTAGAGAAACATCAGGCTGCCGTAGAACAGGAGCAGAAGTGAATCTCTGCTTAAGTTCCTGAAACGCAGAAACTGCCTCAGGAGGCCAATTCACCACATCAGAACCCTTTTTGGTCAAATCAGTCAATGGTTTAACAATACCGGAGAAATTACCAATAAATTTACGATAAAAATTGGCAAAACCCAAAAATCTCTGAAGAGCCTTTAATGAAGTAGGTTGGACCCAATCACAGATGGCCTGAACCTTGACAGGGTCCATTTCAATAACAGATGGAGACAAAATGAATCCCAGAAATGAGACCTTCAGTACGCCAAAAAGACACTTTGATCCCTTCACATACAGTGCATTCTCTCTCAAAATCTGGAACACAGTCCGAACATGTTTCACATGAGAGTCCCAGTCATTGGAAAAAATCAAAATATCATCCAAATAAACAATCAGAAATTTATCCACAAAATCCCTGAAAATATCATTCATGAAGGATTGGAAGATGGAAGGAGCATTAGTGAGCCCAAAGGGCATCACTAGGTACTCAAAATGCCCCTCTGGGGTATTAAACGCCGTCTTCCATTCATCCCCGTGCTTAATGCGAATAAGGTTATATGCCCAACTGAGGTCAATCTTGGTAAACCAACTAGCACTTTTCACTCTCGAAAACAGGTCAGAAATCAAGGGTAACGGATATTGATATTTCACAGTGATCTTATTCAGGAGGCGATAATCAATACACGGCCTCAATGAGCCATCCTTTTTGGCCACAAGAAAAAAACTGGCGCCCAAGGGTGAAGAGGATGGTCTGATATGACCCTTCTCCAATGACTCCTTGATATAAGATCGCATAGCATCGTGTTCAGATACAGATAAGTTAAAAAGGCGACCCTTAGGAAATTTACCACCAGGCACTAACTCAATAGCGCAATCGTAGCTTCTGTGAGGGGGTAAGGACACAGACTTACTTTCACTAAACACATCAGAAAAATCAGTCAAAAAGTCAGGGACATCCTGAGACTGGGGAGAGGCAGAAGAACCAGGAGTGTCAGCATTAACACATTGGCAGCCCCAACTGGTCACAGACACAGATTTCCAGTCCAAAACAGGATTATGAATCTGTAACCAAGGGAAACCCAGTACAATAATGTCATGCAGATTATGCAACACCAGAAATTTGCAACTCTCCTGATGATCTGGTTCAACCCTTATTATCACCTGAGTAGAAAATTGGGGTTTATTCTCCGCCAAAGGGGTAGAATCAATGGCCAGTAATTGGAATAGACTTCTGCAGGGGTATCATGGGAAAGCCCCAACGTTTGGCAAAGTCAAAATCCATCAGGTTAATAGCTGCTCCTGAATCAACAAAAGCCTGAGCCGAAAATGTGGACATGGAGCAAATCACGGTAAGAGTCAACAGAAATTTAGTCTGAACACTACCCAAGACAACTGAGCGTGCAAAACGTCTTCCCCGCTTAGGGCAGACGGAAATAGCATGAGAGGCGTCACCACAGTAGAAACATAACCAATTGCGCTTTCGAAACTCATGACGCTGTGCCCCAGAAGTCACTCCATCACACTGCATGGGCTCAGGAGCTGGCTCACAAGGCAACACCATCTCACGCATACCTCTGCGCTCACGCAAACGTCTGTCAATTTGAATAGCCAAAGACATAGAATCATTGAGACCAGAGGGAACAGGGAATCCCACATAACGTCCTTTACATTCTCTGACAGACCCTTCTGAAAAAGGGCTGCCAAAGCATCATCATTCCATTTGGTCAGGACTGCCCACTTTCAAAATTTCTGACAGTACAGTTCAGCGGCTTCACAGCCCTGACTTAGTGCCAACAAGGTTTTTTCAGCTTGATCAGTGACATTAGGTTCATCGTACAACAACCCCAGAGCCTGAAGAAATACATCAACATCTTTCAAAACAGGATCCCCAGGTGTCAGGGAAAAAGCCCAATCCTGAGGGTCGCCGCGCAGGAGAGAGATGACAATTTGAACCTGCTGTGCTGCGTTCCCTGAGGACTTAGGCTTTAAGGCAAAAAACAACTTACAGTTATATTTGAAATTCAGAAATTTAGCCCGATCCCCAAAAACAAATCTGGCATGGGGATCCTAGGTTCCACAACCGGCAACCTAGCAAGATAGGTAGCAATACTCTGAACCTCAGTGGCAAGCTGCTCCACACAGCCAGACAACTGTGCAAACTCCATTGAGAGAAAAAAAAATCCTCCTCAGCACCCAGAGAGAAAGAGGGAAAAAAAAAAAAATCTCTGACAACTCTGACAACTTTTTTCTTTCCACACTATTTTTCCCTTCTGTGAGTACCATATAATTTTAGTTTCTGGCCGGTGATACTGTTATGTTTAGGTAGCTTAGGAGAAATAGCAAAAACGGTAATACACCAGAGAGGCTGGAACCTATTGGATTGCAGTAACCTGAACTAACCACACAACTAGAGGTAGCCGTGGAGCGTTCCTACGTTGATCCTAGATGCCTCGTCACAGCCTGAGAGATAACTACACCTAAAGGCAGAAAGATGAAAGCTATCTGCCCCGGAGCAGATCCCCAAAGAAAATAGGAAGCCCCCAAACATGTAATGGCGGTTAGACAAGAAGAAAGCACGGACACAGAGAGAAAATAGAATGACCAAACGCTGGGGCCCAATCTGTCTAGACAGAAAAGTACAGGAAAGAATTCTGACTGCAATCCAAAAAAAACCCTAAAAATACCAACACTTCTGATTGCCAAAAAAACTGAGATCACACGATCTCAACCACCTAAATTAGATCTCTGGTGTAACAAAACCAAGCCGCAGCCACTGAAAAAACAGGAAAAAGCAAATGAACAAATAACAGTGGCTACAGATAAACTGAGAGGAGCACAG
Source organism: Oophaga sylvatica (assembly GCA_033576555.1). Lineage (NCBI taxonomy): Eukaryota > Metazoa > Chordata > Amphibia > Anura > Dendrobatidae > Oophaga > Oophaga sylvatica. Next base: position 70,941 of record JARQOD010001953.1, on the reverse strand, counting down.
GCCCCAGGAGGGGACCCGGCTGCTGAACTCCAAAAGTGCAGAAAACTATGCAAAAAGCAAGCACAAAAAGAAAAGCAAAAATATCTTATCTGAAAGCAGCAGACACAGGTAAGACTCCAGCAAAATTCTAAATGAACCAGGAACCACAATTGAGACAAGAACAATTGATCACCGGCAACCATCATGGGAGGGAACCTCCCTTATATCAGTCCAGTCAGTGATCCCAGATTGCCATTCCTCGCTGGAAGGTTCAGTACTTTCTGTAACCACCAGAGGGAGCCTCTGCTCAGAAACCATCTCTAGCACATTCACAACAGACAAGTACAAAACAAGGTTAGGAGCAAAAGCACAGAGACCAGGATATTCTGCCTCCTGGAGGGCCGACAAACAGGTACAAGGGAAAGCTAGGAGTTAAGCCTCTATAGATGGAAGAACACAGAGCAAGACCTGGCAGCTCAGTAGCAAGATACTAACTGAGTTAACACATTGCACAGGCCAGATCCACAGGGTGGAGCTGCCCTAAATACTAGAGGGCTAATGGTAATTGGTCAGTCAGGTGCACCCTGACTTCATAAGAACCAGAGAGTTCTGGCGCCGCCCCCCTATGTACACAGCCAGGAGACATGCAGAGAGCAGATAGAAAGCAAGGGGTACAGAGCCTGGATCTGGAAGCAGACAGAAATCACAACATGACCTGGAGCAGTGAGCAAGTAGGTGTGTGAGGGATGGGATGCCATGCAGCGATGCCAGTCGTGTTGTTACACCCACAGGCCTCCATATAGTATAATGCACTCCCATAGGCCTCTAAATAGTATAATGAACACCCCATAGGCCTCCATACAGTATAATGCACTCTCCATAGGCCTCCATATAGTATAATGCACTCCTCATAGGTCTCCATACAATATAATGCACTCCACATAGGCCTCCATATTGTATAATGCACTCCCCGTAGGCCTCCATACAGTATAATGCACTCTCCCTAAAAAAAAAAATTATACAATTCTCACCTTTCCTACTTGATCCCCCACTGCTCCAGTCTTTGCAGCGAGTGACCGCGTATCTTAGCACAAGCGCAGTGGGCACAGTTTAGTGACGTCATCTCGCCCGATGTCGGTGTTTGCGTAAATGACGTCAAACAGCAGGGGACTGATGGGAGGAGGATCGTCACGCTCACTCACTAATCATTGCTTTCAATTGTATCAGAATTCAGCCGATACAGTTGAACTTGCGATGACAGGTGGGGGGTCCAACTCACAGGCCCCACAGCAGCCACGTGGGAGTGCAGTGAGATCATGTCCCCCTGTTCTGCTGCAGAGTTTAACTGTATTGCCGCACGCACAGGGCCTGGGGCAACTACCCCTCCTGCCTCCCCACCCTGGTAGATGCGCTATTGGGTGTCACACATTACACCTCGCTCCCATAGAAGTGAACGGAGCTGGGTCACATCTTACATACATTAGATACTGCGTAGCTAATCCCATCCTGTGTGATACACTCTGATGAGCTCAATATCTAATCCATCATGTGATACACTACACTTAGCACTTAGCACTATATCTAATTCCAGCATGTGTTACTCTAAGCGTGTCTAATTGCGCAATTGATATATTCCACGTATCTAACCCCAGTTTATGGTACAGAGAGCAACACTAACAGAATCCGCACTGCCGGCCATCCTCGGTGACACTGTCTACTTGTCAGTAAGATTGGAGGTCACCAACTAGCTCCTCACTGTGATCCTAAACTTCATCCTTTCTTATCCTTTTACAAACACCCAGAAGGGGAGGAGAGGAGTGACGTCACCATCATGTGATCAGACCCAGCCCACATGTACTGCGCTAGATGTTCACTAGGTTTTCATGGCAAATTTCAGCAGCTGCTCCCCATAGTGTGGAAAAGTGGAAATACCAAGCCTTTTAAAATTATTTTTCATATTTTACTTCATTAAAAACAATAATATATTTTTTTAAATTAAAACATTAATACTTTCATTTTTTCAATTGTTGATTTTTTTTTCTTATGGCATCTTCCCTTTAACATGAGCAAGAAAAAATTTCTGGGCACACAGTACTATCTATAAGGACATCCTGTTCAGCAACTCTATTCTAGCTGTCTTATTACAGAGATGACTAGATCGGAGTTGCTGTACTGAGGCTCATTATTCCTGCGCACACAGTACTGTCTATTAGGACATCTTCACTGCAGCAACTCTATTCTAACTGTCTCACTACAGAGATGACTAGATCAGAGTTGCTGCACTGAGTTTCATGATTTCTGGACACACAGTACTGTCTATAAGGGTATCCTCCGTACAGCTACTCCATTCCAGCTGTCTCAGTACGGAGATTATTAGAAAGGAGTTACTGAGCTGTGCATGATAGGGTAGCATCTGTCTCGCGATCAAGCGCAGCTCAGTGTCTCTGCTGGATGGCAGGATGCACACTCGCATGATGCCAACGTTCAGCATGCCATCTAGATGTAGCAGAGCTAAACTCATCAAGAGACAAATGGATTATATTTGTCGGACAGGTGAGAAATATGGTGATTTATCTTTTTTTGTCTTTTATTGAGGACATGGGCATCGGTGGATTATCTTCTCTTTGAACAGGTGAGTATAAGTTTGCTTATTTTCAATTTTTAAAATTAAATGGGTAAAAGGGTGTTTTTTTTTAAAAGGGACTTTACTCAGGCTGTGTTTTTTTTACAATTTGACTATGGGGTTAGTAATGGGGGTGTCTTATAGATGCCCTTCCATTACTAACCTCTGGGCTTGATGTCAGCTGCCAATACAAAGCTGACATCAACCCCAATTCTATTACCCTACTTGCCATTGTGGCGCCCCTGAGGGTTCAGTCGCCACAGAGGTATTGCACCTCACCCAGAGGTGTGATACTTCACTCTCAGGTAAGGAGGGAGCACCACCTAGGACTCTAACACCTGCACCCAGCACACACTATAGCAGCTGGGCACCCTGGACGTACCCTTCGGGAGGATGGTCTCATCCCAGGCTGAGGTAGTAAAGAGTGTATCTGTGGGTGGAGTTAGTAAGTAGCAAGGAGGAGTGAAGCTCCAGGAAGCAAGAACAGAGTTTAGGGAGTGGTAAGGAGGAAGAGGAAGGAGACGGACGTGTAGAGAAGCAGCTCCCGGTGAGGGGAGGCTGCAGAGGAAAAGGAAGGAGTCTAGAGAGAGACTCAGAAATGACTAGGAGCTGGAAGAAGCTCGGTCCGGAAAGTGGAGAGTAGAAGAGAAAGAAGCAGAAAGAGAGAGAAGCTTCTGGAGAGAGAGAGGAAGGGGTCCTAGGGATACGGAGAGAGCAAGAACCATCCGTCGGTCCCGATCTGTAGGCAGAGGGACCAGGTCGCAGAGGGAACTCGACCCCTTAGCCTAGTGGAGGATTTTATGACTCAGCTAGCAAGTCAACTGCTGTGATAACTTTAGGGATCACAGACAACTACCACAATTATCTTCGCCGGAGAGGTAGCTATATAGAATCAAGGAAACGCAGAGATAAGACGTTATCCAACAGGATTCGCAGCCGCTGATCTGGGACACTGTTTGTGAAGGTGCTGGAAGGATAGAAGGCGGGAAAATCAGCACAGTGAGACGGCCAGTAAAGGGAACACATATATAGAAAGGAGTCCGGAAAGGTGTTTTCCAATCTACCTGGGGTTTGCTGAGTCCCTTACCTGGAGGACACGGTACCAAGCGGGCATCTGTACTGCATGCACCAGACTGTGAGTAAGCTTTGGAAACTGCAACTCGCTGATTTTTCTCAGTTTCTTCCTGCGTCACCTACTACACTCAGCTACATTCCAGACCATTACCTTATTCATCTACCTGCCCTGGGACACAGCTCACTTGTGGGAGCTTACCAACTCTGCTGCATTCACACCATCATCCAGAGGATCTGCATGCAGCGCTGGTCACTATTGACCAGATACCACAGTGCGTCAGAATACCTTACTACAAACTCTAACATCCCCTGTAAATATTCCCTTTTATTGGAGCCCAGGGCCACGGACCGGGTCACGCCGCTGTGACACATCCCTTAATACACCGGCCGGTACCGAGTATCCCACTGCCCTGGCGGGCGATCCATTTTGGCGTCACGAACAGGATTACGAAGCCCGGTATCACCGGGTTCTGGTGCCTACTTTGAACTGTCTTTTGTGCAAGGAGAATTACTTAAAGCGCTAGAAACTTGTGAAATGGAGACTATCGCCATATTTGCACCACGAGGCGTGACAAGAAGAAGGGCTGTATCGTCGTGGGGGGACCCACCAAGTGCGCGAAAGATATGGCCCCCTGTCTAAATGTTATTGCACATAAGGACATGCCAGTCAGCAAGAGAGATCCGCCTCCTGATCCCAATTGGCGGGAGAAAAAGGAAGAAGGTCCACCCCCTTAAGAAAAAGGGGAACTCCTCCATGCGCCACATTACTAGAACTGAGCAAGATGGCGGATGGAGGTGACCAGGGAGCGAGGAGCGAGGAGAGTTCCTTCCCCAGGGTCGAAGAAGAAGAGCTCTGGTGGCGATGGAGGAGGCCCTGCCGACCGGAGGCAGCTGATGTTGCCCGGCAGCAGGAAGAGGCAGAGGCGATGGCGCAGTCTGGAAGAAAGCCATGCTGAAACAGAGGCAGCCGCTGGAGCCGCAAGACCACTCTGGCGCCCTACACTCCGGAACCGGAGGAGGAAAACATCAGGTCCCGGAGCAGCCAGGAGGCTGAGGACCAGGCCTCTGCGGAAGAGAATCGTTGGTGGGCCCGTGCCTACGCCACCAGTCGCAAACCGGCAGGCGCGTGCGGTCCTGGACTGGGACCGGCCTTGCGGCCTTGAAGACAGATTCGGGCCGGTGATGCAACCCCTTCCGCCGGAGACACCGGTCCATGCGGAGAAAATCATCTACCGCTGGTCCCGCAAAGGCCCGAGTTGATGGGGTTTCCGGACCAGCCGGATCAAGGGAACATGAAGTGCTGACTGGGCTGCTTATGACCGGCAGCTCACGGAGGAGTGGGAACGACATAGTCGGGAGGAGCAGGCCCGGCGCCAAGAACAACATGAGCGAGACCTCGCGGACAAGCAGCGGACCGGCAGGAGAGAGGTACGGGTCGGGGGCCACTGCGACAGGGCGGTTGTAGAGTTCCGCCTAAAGGGAGGTTGGGGCTTTATAAAAGAGCCGCATGCTATTGGCTGAGGTATTTGTGAGAGGCGAGACGTGAATCCCATTGAGAGAGGGCACCCAGACCGGGATCTCTACCCTAGGGACCTGGTCACGTATACCCGGCACTGGGGCCTCAAGGGCTGGTATGCCCTAAATTCACCACCGCAATCTGCCCCACTGTGCAGGGAGCTGCCAGTGGAACCTCCCAACAGACAGCCAGACCAGGTCCAGGCTGCAGCCCCACCTCCCTCATCACCCAGGCCAAGGAACAGCATTACCACAACTGTCAGTACCAGACTGACATAGCCAGCCATGACATGACGATTCATGCCACAAAGGCACCAGGTTATGGTCGCACGAATGTACCGGACATTATGAGCTCCCTGAGGAGTACCAGGTGTCCCGGTGCTCTGTAAAAAGTCTGAAGTACCATGCCATTAACTGTAAATAGTTTTAAACACGTTTGTTCACAAGTTTACCCGGAGGGTTGTTGCACCAGTTGCACAGTTCACTTTTGTTCAGTTCAAACTGAGGTCCATAAACTTATGTATGGTCCAAACTTTTACTGTAATAGTTCTGCACCTTATTTAGGTGCACCATCTTGGTTTTACTTGAAGCCTGTAGGGTGCCTGACACCCTATACTACTACTGACCTCAGAACAAAAACCTGTTTGCGCGGCCGAAGAAGTGGTCCAAAGAGGAGACCAGTTGTTGCCTTGTAGCCCGCCCAAGGCCTACGTTGAGGGTTGTGACGGGTCCCTCATGTTGCACTTAAAAAAAGAAGAAGGAAAAGTTTTACTGAACTAGAATGAAACGGTTTTATTGCACTTGATTTAATGTTTATAGCACTTGAAGATACCCGGCTGGGATAGTATCTGCATATACCTCTTTTAATGACAGTTATGATTGTGTACTAATAAAAGTGTTATTATATTTGTACAATATGTTAGAGTGAATTAAGAATTGTTTTGTCTTGAAGAAGATTTTATACTAGCAGACTTGTTTTATATTGCAGAGTTATGAAGAGTACTTGTAGATAATGTGTAGGCTAGTTTTTGGGAACAGATTACCACTTCAGTGTAAATATGTACAGACAGATAGATGAGAACCAAAGCACTATTTTGTAGAATATGTATAGAGAATCACAGAGAGTATTGTTCAGGGACAAGATGTCCAAAGTATGTAGCGAACCACGTAGCAACAGTTGCTATCCAGAGAACATCCCGGATGGGGCTTACACTAGTAGAGAAGAACAAGTGTTAATGAAGTAACAGTACTTTTATAGAACAAGAAGCCAAATGTAAATATTGTAGTATTTTTATATTTTTGTACTTTTTGTAAAAGAAATGATGCTCTGTTTTGGTAGCAAACTTGGGAGCTTCTAGCGGTTGCTGCCAAATGTACTTTTACCATAGGTAGTGTAAGTTAATGTTATTATGCAACGTTTAAGAATAAGTGCCTCCCATACTGGGAAGCTGAGTTTGAAATTATGTTGTTAATGTGCACATTATAAAAATTTTGTATGTTTCTTGTGACATCTGTTTTTGCTTTATTCCAGCCCGCGGACGTGCTGTGTTTAAAGGGAGAGTATGTGGCGCCCCTGAGGGTTCAGTCGCCGCAGAGGTATTGCACATCACCCAGAGGTGTGATATTTCACTCTCAGGTAAGGAGGGAGCACCACCTAGGACTCTAACACCTGCACCCAGCACACACTATAGCAGCTGGGCACCTGGACGTACCCTTCGGGAGGATGGTCTCATCCCAGGCTGAGGTAGTAAAGAGTGTATAGGTGGGTGGAGTTAGTAAGTAGCAAGGAGGAGTGAAGCTCCAGGAAGCAAGAACAGAGTCTAGGGAGTGGTGAGGAGGAAGAGGAGGAGACGGACGTGTAGAGAAGCAGCTCCCAGTGAGGGGAGGCTGCAGAGGAAAAGGAAGGAGTCTAGAGAGAGACTCAGAAGGGCTAGGAGCTGGAAGATGCTCGGTCCGGAATGTGGAGGTAGAAGAGAAAAAGCAGAAAGAGAGAGAAGTTCTGGAGAGAGAGAGGAAGGGGTCCTAGGTTAGGTTGAGCAATACTTTCCGATATCCAAAAGTATCGGAATCGGAATGGTATCGCCGATACCCAAAAAAAATATCGGCGATACCCGATTACCGATACCGGGAAATCCAAATGTAAGTCTATGGGAACAAATATCGGAATTAAAAAAAACCCATTCTTGCCTTGTTGGTTAATTGTACATGAAGGAAAACAACAAAGAGTAATGTACAATGTATTGGGGAAGGTTGAGAGACATTAAAGGCATTAAAGGCATTAAAGGCATTTAACCCAATCCAAATGGAATAGCATAATATTTTTTTTTTTTTAAAGATGTTCGGAATTGACGAAGAAATTGACAATGTTGTTAACGTTTTTTCTTTTTGGCAAATATGTATATTTCACAACTTCCATGCTCTTCACCTTTTTAACTTTGGACACACTTTCTCCTTCATAATCTTCAGCAGCATCATCTTTTTCATCAAATTTTCTTCATCTTCACCTTCTTTATCTTCTTCTTAAACTTCTTGCTATTCATCTTTTTGTTAACATTACTCATATTCTTCTTATTAAACTATTATTCTTATTCATATTGTACTTCATCTTCTTTATTCATATCTTATTTGTGACAGAGATTCCTGTACTTGTAAATCTGTCAAGTTTGAATTTTTCATCCTTCCGTTCTGCTGTCACAAAAGATTTAAATTACAACAGTATTTGTCCGTGTTCAGTTTAGCCTGCAGCAGCAGGCATTTTCCAGGGGCACCACGAGGAGGAACGGCTCACCCCCATACATGCTTAGTCTTCTTCTGCTTATAATTTAGAGCATATATTTTGCTCTTCATTTTGGTCTTATTACTTCATGTTCTCTGCTTTTTGATCTTCTGCTTATTGTTCTTAAGTCTCTTGTTCTGTATCTTGTAGTTTGTCTTAACCTTCTTAGTCCTGTTTGGTAATCTTTTATTTCTTCTTTGTGATGGTGTTTAGGCTTGTTGGCTTGATGCTCGTCGTCCTTGTGGTCGTCATCTTCTTCGGGGTGGCATCAGGGTCGTCGTTCTTCATTGTTGGAGATCCAGAGTGATTACCCAAAAAAAAGCATTGAAAAAATCTTCAATTTGTAAATGTAGCAGAAGGTAAAGAGTCAATGCAAGTAAACGAGGACCAGCTGACTGTGCTGGAACCCGGAGGGGCAGCTAGAAGGAAAAGAGCCAATGTGTAAGGTTCTTTGTCTCTGTTGACATGTTCCTTGAAACTCAGTTTTCCGTCGGCCATTTTGCTTTCTGTCTTTCTACAGCTCTTGCCCTCAGTTAATATGGGTTTCCAGTTTTCATGTTCCCGCCCTGATTTTCCCTCTTGTTTTTTAAGCAGCCTCAGCTGAACAATCAGTGCTCCTGAATCAAGCCTCAGTCGCTGTGCCTGATCCTAAAAATTTGGACTTGTACTCCAGCTTTCCCTATGAGGAACCTTGGTCCCTTTTTTTGGAAACTCTGGAAACATGCTGTTTGGTGAACCTTGTTTGCGGGGGAATTCGGTCAGAGAAGAGATCCTGAACCTGCTTTGGAGATTATTGTAGTGGCTTGAAGTTACTCTGGCCTGTTTGTGTTTCCTGTGCTGTTTCCGGGGCAAAATGTTGTTAATTTTCAGCATGTTTGTTGAAGTAATACAAGTAATTTCATTTCAACCTTTTGTTCCTGTGTTTTCCTCAAAACCCAAGCACAAGTCGCCATAGGAATGTACACTTTCCCATGACACAATGGCCAACGGGACCAGTGAGGGTTACGGGGGCCCACGGTTACTAAGCGGAGGTACCTGTGCTCCAAAGCACAACCAAGGACCGCAGACGTTGCTGGAATCGGATACCGAGTGGAGGCACCTGGCAAAGGCACTGGGAGAAACCGTGACGGTATGGAACCGGAGGGGTTAGCAGGAAGGTAAAAAGAGCCAAGCAAGTAAGGGACCGCTGGACTTTTGCTGGAACCCGGAGGGGCGCAGAAGGAAAAGGTCAATTGGCACAACCGAGAAGCCTGACGGTTACTGGGAACAGGTTACTAAGCAGGAGGTCCTGTGCTCCCAAAAGCATACCAAGGACCAGCAGACGTTGCCGGAACTCGGATACCGAGAGGGGAGGGCACCTAGGCCAAAGGGCACTGCGGGAAACAGTGAGGGTTTACTGGAAACCCGGACGGGTCCCAGAAGGTAAAAAAGAGCCCAATGCAAGAAACGGGACCAGCTGCTGTGCTGGAACCCGGGGGGGCAGCAGAAGGAAAAGAGCCAATGGCACAACGAGGATCAGGCGGGACGTTCTGGGACACGGTTATAAGCAGGAGGTACTGTGCTCCAAAGCACTACCAAGGACCAGCCAGACGTTGCGGGAAAACTGGATACCGGATGGAGGACCTAGGCCAAAGGCACTGCGGGAACCAAGCGCGGTACGGAACCCGGAAGGGTAGCAGAAGGTACCCATGGAAATTTAAGTTGACAGGCCCCCGGCCGGCCGCAGTTACCAAAATCCCCACAGTATTTTACGTGGTGATTGGTCCTATTGTACAACGGAAAAAGGGCCTTTATTTGATATCCCGAGCACCATAGGAAGCACCTAAACTCCAAGCACCTTAGAGTCGGCTAACCCGACGCAACAGACAGGACAACTTATTGGGGGTAAGTGCGTTTACATGAAGGAAACAGATGGCGTTTCTGTAACCATCTGGGCAGGAGGGGGGGAGTACCCGTGCCCAAAGCACTTCCGAGCAACAACTGGCGGGTGTTGGAAGCCCCAGGGATGAGAAGAAACAGGGGGAGGCCGCAGGCTTTTTGCCGTTCACAAGCGGGGAACAGCTGACATTACTAACCCCAGTAACACAGGGCAAGTGTTGACTGTGCTAACAGCACTTCCGGCAACAAATGGCGGTGTTGTAAGCCCAGAAATGAGAAGAGAACTTGGTGGAGGAGCAGGTTTTTTGCGGAAAACACAGCAGGGGAACAGCTGAATTATGAACCCCAGTAACAAGGAGAAGTGTTGACTGTGCTAACAGCATTCCGGCAACAACTGGCGGTGTTGGAGCCAGGGGGTGAGAGAGAACATGGTGGAGGCAGCAGGACCTTTTTTGCCGTTCACACAGCAGGGGGAAAAAGTTTACATTACTGAACCCCAGTTAACACAGGAGCAAGTGTTGACTGTGTAACAGCAAATTCCAAGCAACAACTGGCGGTGTTGTTAGCCCGGATTTTAGAAGGAACATGGTGGAGGGCGCAGGGACTTTTTGCTGTTCACACAGCAGGGGAACAGCTGACTTTACTGAACCCAGTAACCAGGAGCAAGTGTTGACGTGCTAACAGCATTCCGAGCAACAAATGGCGGTGTTGTGCCCGGAATGAGAAGGAGAACATGGTGGAGGCGCAGGACTTTTTGCCGTCACCAGCAGGGGAACAGCTGACATTACTGAACCCCATTAACACAGGAGCAAGTGTTGACTGTGCTAAAGGGACTTCCAAGCACAACGGCGGTGGTTGGAGCCCGGGATGAGAAGAGAACATGAGTGGAGGCAGCAGGACTTTTTGCCGTTCACACAGCATGGGAACAGCTGACATTATTTGAACCCCAGTAACACAGGAGCAAGTGTTGACTGGGCTAACAGCACTTCCGAGCAACAACTGGTGGTGTTGTAGCCCAGGAATGAGAATGAGAACATTGGTGGAGGCAGCAGGACTTTTTGCCGTTCACACAGCAGGGGAACAGCTGACATTACTGACCCCAGTAACACAGGGCAAGTGTTGACTGTGCTTAACAGCACTTCCGAGCAACAACTGGCGGTGTTGTTAGCCCAGGAATGAGAAGAGAACATGGTGGAGGCAGCAGGACTTTTTGCCGTTCACACAGCAGGGGAACAGCTGACTTTACTGAACCCCAGTAACACAGGAGCAAGTGTTGACTGTGCTAACAGCACTTCCGAGCAACAACTGGCGGTGTTGTAGCCCAGGAATGAGAAGAGAACATGGTGGAGGCAGGCAGGACTTTTTGCGTAACACAGCAGGGGAACAGCTGACATTACGAACCCCAGTAACACAGGAGCAAGTGTTGACTGTGCTAACAGCACTTCCGAGCAACAACTGGCGGTGTTGTAGCCAGGGATGAGAAGAGAACATGGTGGAGGCATGCAGGACTTTTTGCCGTACACACAGCAGGGGAACAGCTGACATTACTGAACCCCAGTAACAAGGAGCAAGTGGTTGACTGTGCTAACAGCACTTCCGAGCAACAACTGGCGGTGTTGTAGCCCAGGAATGAGAAGAGAACATGGTGGAGGCAGCAGGACTTTTTGCCGTATTCACAGCAGGGGAACAGCTGACATTATGAACCCCGTAACACAGGAAGCAATGTGTTGACTGTGCTAACAGCACTTCGAGCAAAAACTGGCGGTGTTGTATCCCAGGAATGAGAAGAGAACATGGTGGAGGCAGCAGGACTTTTTGCCGTTCACACGCAGGGGAACAGTGACATTTACTGAACCCCAGTAACACAGGAGCAAGTGTTGACTGTGCTAACAGCACTTCCGAGCAACAACTGGAGGTGTTGTAGCCCAGGGATGAGAAGAGAAATGGTGGAGGCAGAGGACCTTTTTGCCGTACAACACAGCAGGGGAAACAGCTGACATTACTGAACCCCAGTAAACACAGGAGCAAGTGTTGACTGTGCTAACGCATTCCGAGCAACAACTGGCGGGTGTTGGAGCCCAGGGTCAAGGGGATGTTCAAATACTTTATCAAGTATTTTCCTTGTTACGTGTCAATTAAAAATGTCATACTCCAAACAAGAGAAAATATAACCTTTGTACATAAGATGATGTTTTACTTTAAAAAATATATGTAAATTAATAATTTACAAACATAAACGCATACATTAACATTGTTGAAAAGCAATGCAAACCACAATTAAAATAGGTTAAATAATCTGCTATACGGTTTAAATAAAGCATACAAGTACATATCTGAATCCATAATGATGGCTAAGTAACAGTATGTACACCATTTTTATTGTGTAGACAATGAATGGCTGACTTAAAAACATAATCAGCATTACAAGTTTTCTTTGACATTCATAAAACTTTACATTTGGTGAATAATATCGCTAAATTTTTTTAAAAATATCTAAAATTTCCATCATGTAATATGATAATATGTGCCATCATTTATATAACAAACAAAAAATTTAAAAAGTGTTAGTGCAGAGTGAAAACAGATATTTATGCCTGACTGTGGACTTGCAAGCATGACAAGGATAGATAAGGTTATATAGATGAGCTGCATAGCCACAGATGGTGAATTGCGATGTAATATGTACCTCAATAAAGTGTGCGTTACTACTACATCCTTTTTTTTTATATAGCTTTATAAAAGGTTTCGTGCATGTATGGTTGCGCCTTTGTTTGACGCAACAGACTGGCTTCCTGCTGTGACGCATTGGGTTATTGGAGCGTCTGTACTCTTATGACGCAGACTAACATTCACGGTGAGCATCGTTCATCAATCGCAAGCTACCGACAAACAAAGGCGTTGTCATGACTGCTTTACTCAGTAAACATGCACCTATGATGAAAACATTACACGCATGTGCCCTATTACATTAACAAGCTACAAGAAAAAAACGAGTGTGAGGTGTGACACAGCTGTATGTTAAGGTACAGTATATATCGACATTGTACAGGTGTCGCTATTCAGTCTGATAAAAGATATCATTCACCTATTTATCAGTTGTCTTCTTTCAGCACCACTTACAGGTATATATTTTGCTATTGTGACTATGCCTATTGACTTTACCAAGGTAATGCATGATTTTTGTTAGCGATTATCATGTTTACATGAAGGACCTTTATGATATGGGCTGTTAACTTTCTAATTAAATAGGTATTTTTTAAAATGACACAAATATAAGTAATGTTGAAGAGGACTATTCCTACATGCATTGTTTGCACAATATTACAGGTGTACATCACGTCCCTTAATCAACATTGGATTTTTATATTTACTTGTATGCTTTTACTTAAAAGGCAAGAACACTGAAGTATAACCTTCGCACTGACAGCAGTTGTCAAAGTTCAACCCACATTATGCACTTCCAACATTGCAGCATTGAGTCTGATGTGAGTTGGATTTGTCTAAAGCTATGGAGTTGACAAGGTTGACCATCAGTATCCTATAGCATAAGTAGGCTTTTGTGTTTGCATTTGTTTTCGACATGTGCATATCTGTAATAATATGTCACAATTATTTTTGTTCGATTTGTGACAAAGACTAATCATTTTATGGTTTTAAAGTTGACGTTTCAAATGTTTACAGCTTAGAAATCAGGGTGTAGGCCTCATATCTATGTGTAGCACTAGACACTTTGACATGTCCTGTTTTTTTTCACCATGAGTTAGGTAGCTAGCAGTAATTTTGTGCGGACACACAGCAGGGGGAAACAGCAGGCGTTACTGAACCCCACCAAACACTCAGCGATTGGTTTTCATCTGTCTCTAACATTCTTGGCAAGCAACTGGCGGTGGTTGAAGACCAGGTCAAGGAGGGTGTAGGCAGAGGCTTGTATGAGATGTTTGAAGTTGAAGTTGTAGTTAGCAGCAGTAATTTTTGCCAGACACACGCAGGGGAACAGCAGACGTTACGAACCCCACAAAACACATCAGCGATTGTTTTCATCTGTGCATCTAACACTTCTGAGCAGCAACTGGCGGTGTTGAAGCCCAGGGTCAAGGAGGGTGTTGAGATAAATATTGGTTATTGCCTTGTTACGTGGCCATTGCAAATGTATGTACTTCAAACAAGAATAAATGAAGTTTTACTAGGCAATAAAATGATGAATTTCAATTCCAAGAATAGAAAAATATTAAACTTGAGAGTCCTCTGTGGTTGATACCGTTTAATGGCTAACTGAAAATATGGTAACAAATTCCAAGCTTTCGAGACTACTCAGGTCTCTTCATCAGGCTAAGACTAAAACAAAAAATGAAGAATCACATATTTCTACACACAAACAGGACACAGGAATAGGTAAGACAAGTGAGGCAGGGACAAGTGAGGGGAGGACCGGCCAAAAAATGAGAACAAGGATGAATTATCAGTGCCCCACAATAAGCGAAAAAATAATGGATTTACCTGTGGCAAAAACTTTTGTTTGCCGGTCATGCATGTTGGTATGGAATTACTGGTATTAAAATATAACTTCAAATATGAGAAAGATACAAAGGTTTCAGAATATAAGTCATCATGACCTTTGACACTGTTAGTGATGGAATGATAGATCACACGGATTTATGTCATTCTATTATCAATTAAGGAATCTGGTCTCTGCCCTCAGGGGCATGAAAAACAAAACAGACCCCAATAGAGGGCAATAAAACTTTTATCCTTATCTAGGAAACTGTTCCAATATTTATGTTCATCCCTCTGTGATAATGACAGTTCTGCTACACGTCACTTACTTGTTTACCTATTGCACTATTCCTGTGTCCTGTTGTTGTATAGAAATATGTGATGCTTCATTTTTTGTTTTTAGTCTTTGCCTGATGAAGAGCGTGAGTAGCCTCGAAAGCTTGCATTTTGTTACCATCTTTTCAGTTATCCATTAAAAGGTATTCAACCACTGCGGATCTCAAGTCTAAATATTTTTCTATCTACTGGCTAACACGGTACGAAGATTAAAATGTTTCCTAACTTCAGAATAAAAATAAAGACACTGCATTATAAACGCATATATGCACATGCCAACAAGAAATGGAACAGCACACCACCCAAAAAATTGGTTACAAAATATAGTGTTGTATATTTAAGAATAAAAGTCCAATTTTTGTATTTATGATTAATGCTTAAGGAAACGCTATGTTAAACCATTAACATAGTGAAGACAATGGATTTTGTAATAGTCACTCATCATCATTCATCATTGCATTTTAGATGTGGACAGTCACAGGACATTTCAATTATTTAAGTTATAAAATCGTTACTTTGTACAGCTGTATGACATGTCCAGCATGGATCATCAATGTGATGACACAATAATGTACGATAAAAATAACCATTTAAAAAAACATAATGCATTGTCACAATTTAAGTGTGTGCCTGCAAGTGTAGGTGAAACAAAGGTACGGATAGCAAAGGTATTTCTATGTCTGTATCAGACAGTGGACAGCCTCTGATGGGTATGGCGATTGTTATACTGTACGTCAATAAAGTCTGCGGCTGCAATCATGCATTTTTTGCTTGTACAGTGTTGAAGAGGGTAAAGCATGTCTGGTTGCGCAAGGCTTTATCCGTCAACACTACCTTTCCCTTTATGTCACGCGTAGGGTAGAGTAGCGTGTGTCAATTAGATGACTCTATAAAATGTGACGTTACGCAGCGTTATTGCGCCCTAGGGACGCCAAAAATACGACAGCAGTAATCATTTACTGTCTAATACTCCACCTATGACCACAAAAAAGACCGTTCCCTCTTTAACAATCTACAAGACTAACAAGCATAATGGTTGACGCTGACTTTATTGAGGTACAGTATTACATCGACATTGTCCATGAGAAAACTATGCACTGTGATACCTATATACCATTATTAATTTATATCTGTTGTGGTTGTTTCAACAGCACGGTATAACTACCTATTGTCAGTATGCATGATGCACTTTCTAGATGTAATAATTTATTATTGCACATTATTACCAGGTTTAGATGCTGGCCATTTCATATATGGTGTGTGAAGTTACAGTTGGCATCAGTATGTGTATTTTATAATGTCTGTCATAAATAAAACTCGTGATGATGATGATGAGGATTTTATGATTCGTACATCCATTGACTGCATTATCTTACAGGTACAGATAAAGTTCCTTAAAAGCATTAATTGATAAGTATGAAATGTACTTTTATGCATTAATTTCAAAAAGTGAAGACTATGTTTTAGTTTTTGTTACCATTTCTAATAGACATGTGCAGATATGCGCTGTGATGACAAATTATTATTTGTCCATATTTGTCATAAAAATTTATCATTCTAGGCCTGGAAAACTTCACAATTTCCTGTTTTAAGCATAACAATCAGGGTGACGCTTTCCCTATTTGGAGCATGTTCGACTGGGTTTTTCTGTGCATGTGTAGGGAACAGGAGACTTCTTGCCGGACACACAGCAGGGGAACAGCTGGCGTTACTGAACCCCACTAACACTATAGCTTGTGTATTGGTCTGTGGACACGACACTTCTGAGCAGCAACTGGCAGTGTTGTAGCCCAGGGAGTAGAGTTCAGGTGGTAGAAAGATAAAAACATAACAGGAGACATGGATAACGTTGCGAACCAGTTATTTAATCTGAAAACGGACAGACAAATTCTGGCGAGATCCATGCCTTGTTCATTTTCAGAAAAGTAAGCGGTCTACATTATCGGAGGATAGTCGCATGCGACGGTCTGTTAGTACACCACCTGCAGCACTAAAGACGCGCTCCGATAATACACTGGCAGCAGGGCAAGCCAGCACCTCCAATTCATACTGGCTAAGCTCTGGCCATGTATCCAGCTTAGAGACCCAAAACTTGAATGGGGAACAGCCATCTGGGAGTACACTGAGAGGGAAAGACATGTAGTCTGTCACCATCTTACGGAAACGTTGCCTCCCGCTGACTGGAGCCGTCTCGGATGGTGTAGACATTTGTGGCGCTGCCACAAAACTTCGCCTCATTTGGAACATATGGTCTTGCCCTGTGCAGAGGCGCTGCTTGTGCTCCCTCTTGTTGCAGAGCTGTCTCCACTGCCTCGACGCACAGAGCTGCTTTGTAAGCAGTAGCAGCAGCAGTGCTCTCGGCTGGAATGGAGAACATTATGGATTGCACCAGTGTGTCTTGGTACTCCCGCATTTTACGCTCCCGGTTCAACGGTGTGATGAGGCTTTGTAAGTTGTCCCGGTAGCGAGGGTCTAGGAGGGTGTACACCCAATAATCAGACGTGGTGAGAATGTGGGCGATGCGGCGGTCGTTTCTCAGGCACTGCAGCATGAAATCAACCATGTGCTGCAGACTCCCAACTGGCCAAGAAACGCTGTCCCCTGCAAGAGGCGTCATCTCTGCCTGCTCTGCATCACCCCACCCTCGCTCTACACACTGACTAGAGCGTTGTGTACCTCCCTCTGGAGCGATGTCTTCCTCTCCATTGACTCCTCCTCCATCCTCTCACAAAGTGAGCCCTGCCCAGCCCTTTGAGAGGAACCACGTTGCGCTGACTGTCCAGAAGGTGATGGAATTTGTGACTCCTCATCCTCCACCTCTTCCAAAACCTCATCCCTTAGTGCTTGCATGTGTTTTTTGAAGCAGGCAGATAAGGGGGACAGTCAGGCTGACTAGTGCATCATCTGCACTCGCATCCGCGTTGACTCATCAAACGGACGCAAAACGTGGCAGATGTCCTTCATAGAGGCCCACTCAGTAGTGGTGAAGTGTGAACGGCGCAAATTGCGAGTTGATTGCGCCTGATGCAGCTGATACTCCATTACTGCTGGCTGCTGCTCACACAACCGCTCCAACATATGTAACGTGGAATTCCACCTGGTGGGTACGTCACATATGATGCGATGTTCAGGAAGGCGAAATCTGCGTTGCAGAGCTGCAATGCGCGATCTGGCCATGCTGGAACGTCGCAAGTGAGCGCACTCTAGGCGGACCTTGTGCAGCAGTGCATCAAGATCCGGATAGTCCTCAAAAAACTCTGCACGACCAAGTTGAGCACATGTGCCAGACATGGTATGTGAGTGAGGTTGCCAAGGCCCAGAGCTGCCACCAGATTTCGGCCATTGTCACACACTACCAAGCCTGGCTGGAGATTCGCTGGCAAAAACCACACGTCGCTCTCCTGCTTGATGGCATTCCAGAGCTCCTGCGCTGTGTGGCTTCGATTCCCCATGGAAATTAATTTTAGGACGGCCTGTTGACGTTTGGCCACGGCTGTGCTCATATCGGTCGCATCAGGTAAGCGTTCACGGGTCCATGTGGAGGTAGACCGTGACGGCTCCTGCAGCGATGATTCTGAGGAACTGGAGTAGGAGGAGGAGTCAATGTGGACAGACTTGATTCCTGCAATCCTTGGAGTTGGCAGAACACGTACAGCGCCACTCGCAAGATCTGTACCCGGCTCCACAACATTGACCCAATGGGCAGTGAGGGAAAGGTATCGTCCCTGGCCATGGGTACTGGTCCACGCATCGGTGGTCAGGTGGACCTTGCTACTGACGGCGTTTAGTAGCGCATGTTTAATTTTTCCCTCAACATGCTTTTGCAGACCAGGGACGGCTTGCCTGCTGAAATAAAATCGGCTGGGCACATTGTATTGTGGGACTGCCAATGCCATTAAGTTACGGAAACTGTCAGTCTCCACCAGCCTGAATGACAGCATTTCAAGGGACAGGAGTTTTGCAATGCCAGCATTCAGAGCCTGTGCTCGTGGATGGTTTGCCGAGTATGGCCGTCTTTTATCCCATGCCTGTGCTACCGATGGCTGTTTTGTGGCCTGGGAGTGTGAGGATGACAGGGAACTTGCAGCTGTGGGTGGAATAACACTGGGTCTCTGGACAACAGTGACAGAGGTTCTTCCATGGCGATCCTGTGAGGAAGCCGAACCAGCTGTGTGTGAGCTGGAGGAAGAGGCTCCAACACGAGCTGAAGATGTAGGTGCTGCTGTAGGTTGGCCTACATCTCCAGTGTGTCTTTGTAACTCAACCACGTGCTTTGACCGCACATGTTTCCACATATTTGTGGTATTAAGGTTACTGACACTTTTACCTCTTTTTACTTTTTGATTACACAGCTTGCATTTGACATAGCAAATATCATCTGCAAGTGTGTCAAAAAAGGACCACGCAGTGCAAGTCCTGGGAGCGCCCATTTTTGCTGTTGGAAGAGAACTGCTACGAACGGGTGCCAAACTGGAGGCTACAGGCAACCGAGTCTGCAGCCTACCTCTCCCTACTGTTTGGACCGTTGGGGCAATCTCTTCCTCAGAGCTGCTACCACCACCTTCCTGTTCCTCACGCCATGTTGGGTCTTGGACCTCATCATCTCCACTACCCTCTTCCAACACCTGCTGCTGTTGGGTGGTCTGGCCAGCACCATGCTCAACAGAAACTGGCACCTGAGTCTCATCATCATCAGATGCGTTCTGCGGTGTGCTGACCATGGGCACTGGCTCACCCGCCTCTTCAGATTCAGAGAGACACAGCTGTTGCGCATCACTGCATACTGCCTCTTCTTCACATTCCAGAATGCTGCTTGGCTGGGCCCCTGTTTGCAAGCCAACAGATTCTGAGAACAGAAGCAGAGACTCAGCTGGCTCCAGTTCAGAACTCTCTGACTGCCTGGGCAATTTGGCAGGCGGTGAAGAGACAGATGGTTGTTCAACAGTGCTGTGGTCCTGAGAGGAGGTGGAAGCAATTGAAGTCGATGCATTGGCTGCCATCCAACCAACAACGGCTTCAATTTGTTCTTCCCGCAGCATGGGGGTACGCTGAGCTCCTACAAAAGTGCGCATAAAGGAACGCTCACGGGGAAAACTGGTGGATGCTGTGTCACTGGGTGTGGCAGCAGCCACAGAATCCCCACGTCCTCTCCCTGCTGAAACTCCACGGCCACGACCACGTGCCTTACTCCCTGCCTTCTTCATCTTGGTAGATTGATAAAGAAAGTCAGAAAAGTTATAAGGCCTAAGTGCGGTTATTCCTCAGAGACTGCAGTGAACACTGGAGACAACTGTTCAGTAGCTGTGAAAGGCCCCTTTGTGTACTTCTATAGTGTTTGCAACCAATGTATTGTATACGGATGGAAGGGCGTCACACTAATAGATTAGATTTTTTTCTAATATAATGGAGCAGCACCAATTAGAGAAAAATGTGAAGGATGAGGCAGTGACACACGCTCAGCAGACTACAACCAGCAGTGGTTGAAGAACTAACTGGAGCGTAATCTGCACTCAAAAAATGAAAAGCTCACAGACTACAGTGAACACTGCAGACAACTGTTCAGTAGCTGTGAAAGGCCCCTTTGTGTACTTCTATAGTGTTTGCAACCAATGTATTGTATACGGATGGAAGCGCGTCACACTAATAGATTAGATTTTTTTCAAATATAATGGAGCAGCACCAATTAGAGAAAAATGTGAAGGATGAGGCAGTGACACACGCTCAGCAGACTACAACCAGCAGTGGTTGAAGAACTAACTGGAGCGTAATCTGCACTCAAAAAATGAAAAGCTCACAGACTACAGTGAACACTGCAGACAACTGTTCACTATCTGTGAAAGGCTCCTTTCTGTACTTCTATAGTGTTTGCAACCAATGTATTGTATACGGATGGAAGCGCGTCACACTAATAGATTAGATTTTTTTCAAATATAATGGAGCAGCACCAATTAGAGAAAAATGTGAAGGATGAGGCAGTGACACACGCTCAGCAGACTACAACCAGCAGTGGTTGAAGAACTAACTGGAGCGTAATCTGCACTCAAAAAATGAAAAGCTCACAGACTACAGTGAACACTGCAGACAACTGTTCAGTAGCTGTGAAAGGCCCCTTTGTGTACTTCTATAGTGTTTGCAACCAATGTATTGTATACGGATGGAAGCGCGTCACACTAATAGATTTGATTTTTTTCAAATATAATGGAGCAGCACCAATTAGAGAAAAATGTGAAGGATGAGGCAGTGACACACGCTCAGCAGACTACAACCAGCAGTGGTTGAAGAACTAACTGGAGTGTGATCTGCACTCAAAAAATCAAAACCTCACAGACTGCAGTGAACACTGAAACACAACTGTTCACTATCTGTGAAAGGCTCCTTTCTGTACTTCTATAGTGTTTGCAACCAATGTATTGTATACGGATGGAAGCGCGTCACACTAATAGATTAGATTTTTTTCAATATAATGGAGCAGCACCAATTAGAGAAAAATGTGAAGGATGAGGCAGTGACACACGCTCAGCAGACTACAACCAGCAGTGGTTGAAGAACTAACTGGAGTGTGATCTGCACTCAAAAAATCAAAACCTCACAGACTGCAGTGAACACTGAAACACAACTGTTCACTATCTGTGAAAGGCTCCTTTCTGTACTTCTATAGTGTTTGCAACCAATGTATTGTATACGGATGGAAGCGCGTCACACTAATAGATTAGATTTTTTTCAAATATAATGGAGCAGCACCAATTAGAGAAAAATGTGAAGGATGAGGCAGTGACACATGCTCAGCAGACTACAACCAGCAGTGGTTGAAGAACTAACTGGAGTGTGATCTGCACTCAAAAATCAAAACCTCACAGACTGCAGTGAACACTGATACACAACTGTTCACTATCTGTGAAAGGCTCCTTTCTGTACTTCTATAGTGTTTGCAACCAATGTATTGTATACGGATGGAAGCGCGTCACACTAATAGATTAGATTTTTTTCAAATATAGTGGAGCTGCACCAATTCCACAAAATAAAATAAAAAAAAGAGTCAGTGAGTGACACGTGCAGATGCCTACAAACAGCGGTGGATGCAGAGCAAACTGCAGCGTCACCTGCACTCTCACACACACCTTGCACAGAGCTGTTAAAACAACACTGGCAAAAGGAAGCTTTACACAGCGGTTGGTAAACTAGCCTGCCTAAAGCACAGTACACAAAATCACAATGTCTAACTGTCCCTCAAAGTCAGCAGAACAGCGTTCTGTCCCTAACTGAGTTCACAGCACAGTGACGCTAAAATGGCGGCGGCGCCTTTTATAGTGCATTCTGACATCATTTCAGCAGCCAATCACAGCCATGCCATTAGTTAAGATGACCGCAGCATTACAGGATGTGCCCACACTTCATAAGATTCCTCATTGGCTGACTAAAATCACATTGCCTCTCAAAGAATTATGGGAACTTCCGATTCCGGTATACGATATTGGAAAAATATCGGAACTAAGTATCGGAATTCCGATACAGCGAATATCGGCCGATACCCGATACTTGCGGTATCGAAATGCTCAACACTAGTCCTAGGGATACGAAGAGAGCAAGAACCATCCGTCAGTCCTGATCTGTAGGCAGAGGGACCAGGTCGCAGAGGGAACTTGACCCCTTAGCCTAGTGGAGGATTTTATGACTCAGCTAGCAAGTCGACTGCTGTGATAGCTTTAGGGATCACAGACAACTACCACAAATTATCTTCGCCGGAGAGGTAGCTATATAGAATCAAGGAAACGTAGAGATAAGACGTTATCCAACAGGATTCGCAGCCGCTGATCTGGGACACTGTTTGTGAAGGTGCTGGAAGGATAGAAGGCGGGAAAATCAGCGCAGTGAGACGGCCAGTGAAGGGAACACATATATAGAAAGGAGTCCTGGAAAGGTGTTTTCCAATCTACCTGGGGGTTTGCTGAGTCCCTCATCTGGAGGACACGGTACCAAGCGGGCATCTGTACTGCATGCACCAGAACTGTGAGAAAAGCTTTGGAAACTGCAACTCGCTGATTGTTTCTCAGTTTCTTCCTGCGTCACCTACTACACTCAGCTACATCTTCCAGCACCATTACCACCTTTTATTACATCTACCTGCCCTGAGATATCATAGCCTCACCTGTGGGAGGCTGTACCAACTCTGCTGCATTACACCATCTATCCCAGAGGATCTGCATAGCAGCGCTGGTCACCATTGACCAGATATCACAGGTGGCGTCACGAATACCTTACTACAAACTCTAACATCCCCTGTAAATAATTCCCCTTTTATTGGACGCCCAGGGCCACGGACCTGGTCACCGCCGCTGTGACACATCCCTTCAATACACGGGCCCGGTACCGAGTATCCTACTGCCCTGGCGGGGACCCACCACCACACCAATTTTTTTTTTTTTTACACTCCCCTGATGAGTCCTTTGTAGATGAAACGCGTCGGGGGACGCTAGCTATAACTGAGACTTTGACATCATCTCACCCTATGAAAGAGAAAGTACTGAATTAAATGTCTCCTCTGACAGATTGGGTGAAATCAAGCCTTTTTGGCTGTTTTTTCATTGGATACTGCTCATAACATGCCGGTATCTATTCTATATGTCTAGAATATGTCAGGCCGACTTTCTGAGCAGAAGAGATGTGCATCCAGGTGAATGGAGCCTAAATATAGAGTTTTTTCAGATGACAACCAGAAGATGGGGTAATCCAGAAGCAGTTTGCAAGTCATCAGAATGCAAAAGTAGATCAGTACTTCTCCCTGAACCCAAATGAAGTCAGCCTAGAGGTGGATGCATTTGCCCACCCCTGGAGATTCAAACTGGCTCATGCATTTCCACTGATTTTTATCTTGATTTTTATCTTGCCATGGACACTACAAAAGATCAAAATCGAGAAGGTCACAATAGTCAGCACAATAGTAGCACCTCTATGGCCAAAGGGAAAACGGCACCTAGAACAACTTGAGGTTAGAAGGTCTCCTGATTCTCCCACAAATCAGAAACCTTTTTCACCAAGGTCATATCTACAACCCGGATCTTGAAAGCCTGTGTCTGGCTGCTTGGCTTCTGAGTTCTAAAAACTAAAGGCCTTTCAGATAAAGTCGTGTAGAAAAGTAGGAAACCAGTAACAAATGCCGTTTACCATAATTATGGAAAAACTTTGTATCTTGGTGTGCATCTAGTCCTCCAAATCCCCATCATCCGGATGTCGCTCAAATCCTAGACTTCCTACAAGATCTGGAAATGGGCTTCAAACCTAGTACCCTAAAGGTTCATGTTCCTGCCCAAAGTTGAGTTTTTGATCAGAGTTTAGCAGATCACCATTAGTTAAAAAGATTTGACTGCTGCTTCCCGTGTACGTCCAAGATTAGCCAAATCCTGGGATCTGAGATCTCTTTCAGTTATGATGATGCTGGATGCGTTAGCCACATCAATCAAAGCAGGAAGACAGCTTTTGGGGGCAAAGAGGTGGCACAGACGATAAGGTAATAACGCCCATTGGACAGGTCCAAAAGCATTTACATACAGTACAGCGTGGGTGAAAACAAAAAAGTGTTTTTGGTGGTATACAGGGAGAGTTAGAGGAAGATGGACACTTTTAAGTAATGCAGTACAGGCACTCAAAAAGATGATGGCATTGGATCACACACTAAAAAACTGGTGACAGGTTCCCATTAAAGGGCCATCAGTTGCTGAGAGTCTGACTGCTGGTGCCTCCACTGCACCATATGACAGGCTCTGGCAGAGGTCACACTACATATTTTACAGAGGGGTAAAAATAGTCCTACTAGCAATTTTGAGTAGTACTGTATTTTCAGCGAAGAAGGTGGACATAATTTGCAGTAACTCAAATCTATCTTACATATATGGGTGCATATTAGATCTGGGCAATCTGCAGCACATAGGCCAGATCTGGCCCTCTGGCTGTTCATGTCTGGCTTGTGGACTGAGGCAGCCAAAGCGCTGAAAAAAGTGGCCCATGGGCTGAACTGTGCAACCGCCCGCAACTTTTTGACTTGTCTGTAAAAAAAATTTAAGGTGTCTGTGATTTTTTTTTTTTAAGCTGAACAAACTTATGCAGTTCATTTTGACTGTAATTCTCATTTTACAGTGAATGCAGTTATTGTCTTCATATAATACTTATGGACTGTAAATATGTATCATTTACAGTCATAAAGATGTATTATGATTTTTCAATATTTTCATAAAAATGTGTGCCTGTCTGATTTTTTGATAAGCTGTCCAGAAAAAATAAGTCAAGTTTGCAACCCTACCTATATAGTGGAGGAGGCAACCCTTCCGGTGTCCCACTATATAGTGGAGGAGGCAACCCTGCCAGAGTGAATATATTGGGGGAGAAAGGAGCCGATGACTTCTCGCACTGGTCGGCGAAAGCAACTGTGACAGAAGATGCGATGATGTCACTACATTGCGTCTGCTGAGCAGAACGTTAGTGCACACAGGAAAGACAGGTGCTGAGCACCAGGATGGGAGCTCATGTTGTGGGAGCTCATACTGTATGTAAGGGGCTATGTGTGGAAACCAGTAACAAATGTAATTTGCCATAATATATGGAAAACCTTCATATCTTGGTGTGTGTTTAGTCCTCCAAATCCCCATCATCCAGATGTCACTACAATCCTAGACTTCCTATAAGAAGGTCTGTAAAAGGGTCTCAAACCTAGCGCCCTCAAGGTTCAGGTTGCAGCCCTAAGCTCATTGTTTGATCAGAGTTTAGCAGATCACGGTTGTGTAAAAAGATTTATGACTACTGCTTCCCATGTACGTCCAAGATTGACCAACCTAATTCCATCCTGTGATCTGAATATTATCCTCAAGGGTCTAATACTGCCTCCATTTAAACCCATATTTTTGATAGACCTAGACAAACTATCCTGGAAAATAACCTTCCTGGTAGTAATTACCATGGACAGGAGAGTGGGTGAACTTCAGGCCCCCTAAGTCAAAGAACCCTATTTGAGAATTCTGGATGATAGACTTGTTCTCTGTCTGGACCCATCCTTTTTGCCCAAGGTGGTCTCAGAATTCCACAGATCATAGGAAATTATTCTTTCCTCCTTTTACCAAAATCCAGCATATGATAAAGAGGAAGAATTTCATTCCATAGATGTACGAAGAGTGGCCCTTCACTACCTTCAACAAACACAATTTTGGAGGAGGGATCAGAATCTCTTTATCGAACTCTACTGTCAAAATGAGGGGAAGAAGACATCAATAAGCACTATTGCCAATTAGATCAAGAGAGCAATTTGCGAAAAATATTGGAGCGATAATCTCTCGCCCTTGGAAAAATTTACAGCCCACTCCACTAGGGTTGTGTGTGTCTCCTAGGCTGAGAAGGCAAGCGCTTCCATTGAGCAGATCTGCAGAGCCGCTACCTGATCCTTGGTCCATACCTTCTCTAAACATTATAGACTAGACTTAAAGTACATCAAATTTTTAGCCTTTGGGAAGAAATATCTCCAGGCTGTTGTCCTTCCCTAACATTAGTCATTGGTATTTCTCCTGTGGTGCTGTAATTCAGCTTCTAAGAACCCTTCACAAAAGCACAGGTAATTTCCACCCTATCTTGTTATTTCTTGTATTGCTTTAACCCCTTAACAACCGCTGATATGCATTAAAACAGCAGACATTAAGGGGTTTTATTCCCTAATTTCCATTTTAAAATGGTAATTGGGAATAAGGCTGTAGCACGCACCAGAGTTACAAACATCTGTGGGGTTTCATCTACCAGGGTCGCTGATCAGGAAAAAAGAACCTGATAGTGTTAGATTAAGTTTAGGTCTAGTAGTGTTAGATTAGGTTTAGTTTTTCTGTTAGGCAGGCGTATAAAGTAAAGCAATGGCCCGCAGAACACTCAGCGCGGAGCAAGCGTACTGCCTGTTTTGCTCCGGCAGTGAAACAGAATCTGCCTCTGAAGTAGAGCCATTTTCAGGGAGTGGCGATGACTCTTCCTCCTCTGGATTCCACCGCCCGATGGTAGTTTAGTCGGTCGTCACTGCTGAAGCCTCAGAGGCAGGACCAAGTACCGCAATCACCCACCGCTGTGGCATCACGACAGTTCCTTTTCCCCACAAATTCACCCTTTTTTAGTAGCCCTTTGTATAAAAGTTGATGTAGCCAATTTTACCTCCTTTGATTTTTTTTCAAAATTTTCATTACCCCTGAAGTCCTACAAATGATTGCCCACCAAACCAATTTATATGCCCATCAATATAGTTACTAACAACCCACTGCTTTTCATTCCCGTTCCTGGATCCCACAAATGTCCCCGTAATAGAAACATTCTTATGCATTACCCTGAACATGGGATTAGTTAAAAAAAAAACACACTCCGCTCCTACTGGGCAACAAAATCTGTCCACAGCATCCCTGTATTTCCACTTTCCAGCTGTCATGTCCAGAGTCCGTTATGAAACCTTACTGAGATTTCTTCACTTTAGTGACAATTCACAAGCCCCCCTCCAAGAACTTACTCCAACTATGATCAGCTGAACAAATTGAGACCCCTAATTTCCCTCTTGAATGATTTATTTGTAAATTCATATACCCCGGAGCAAAATGTGGCAGTCGACGAGTCCTTGATGCATTTCAAAGGCCGTCTGTCATTCTGACAATTCCTCCCCTCCGAGAGAACAAGATACGGTGTCAAACTCTACAAAATGTGTGAGAGCACAACAGGCACCACATCCACCTTTCTAACTTGCGAAAGTAGGAACCACCAAATTAGCCTCCCAAAGTGCCCCAAGACAATTAGCATCCCAGGTAAAATTGTCTGGGAGATAATGACGCCTTTTCTCCATCAAGGGTATCCCCTATACCAATCCCTCGACGCTGCAAATACAGGGGCCTGCGGCACAGTCAGGAAAAACTAAGTGGGGTTTCCATCTCAGTTGGTGTCCAGACGTTTGGAGAAAGAGGAGTCATTCTCACTTGCAAGTGACCAACTTCTTGCAGTGAAGTGGAATGACAAGAAGGACGTTTACACGCGGACCACACTGCATGCGGACACCACTGTGACGGTCAGAGACAGGGGCGCCACCAGGGACAAGGAAAAAACAGTCTGCATCACAGACTATAATAAATATATGTATAAAAATATCAAAATCTTCTAGAGCAGTAGAGCAATTCAAATTTCATATATTTGATGCTTGCATGCTATAGCACTACATAGTGCTTCTTTATTTTGTTAGCGGAAGACCAGGGCCTGGTACAATAAAAGTAGTAATCTACCTCAATTAGATTGCTGCCTACAATAGTTTTGTCCTCTATATAAGGTCACAAGGAGCATTGACATTTCTTCAGTAGCAGGAGAAAATTATCGAGTTTCTCCTATTTGACTCAACGCAGGCACAGGAGGAAGTCTTCGAGTCAGAGGATGTCCGGAGACTATCAGAGCGACATTTTATTTGCCTTGTCCCTACCACTCCCACCCAAAACTGTCCCCAAAAAACATGCTGGGTTTGTAGGAAGCACGATAGAAGGAATGATTCCCGATATTACTGTCCATGTGCCCATCCAAACCACGCCTTTGTGTCACCCCCTGTTTTGAAATCTGCCACACAACTTTCCATTACTAATTTGACATGAATAAGACCAAATTGAGTGGTAGCGTCTTTTTTTTTTTTTTTTTTTTTAATAATTTATATTTTCTGTTTAGTGGGCCAGTAGAGAGGAATTTTTATTGGACAAGTAATAAAAAGAATATTTATATTAGCAAAACACATTTTACCCCATTTCACAATTAATTCTAGGACTTGTAAATCACATACCAAACTATTATTTAGACAAATTGTCGCCCACATACCCACATCTGTACACTCCAGAATGTGGACCCCACAAATGTTCTTGCAAAATTAAGTTATCTGACAATTAACCCCCTCACCCCCAAGGGTGGTTTGCACGTTAATGACCGGGCCAATTTTTACAATTCTGACCACTGTCTCTTTATGAGGTTATAACTCTTGAATGCTTCAACGGATCTTCGCGATTCTGAGATTGTTTTCTCGTGACATATTGTACTTCACGTTAGAAGTATAATTTCTTCGATATAACTTGCGTTTATTTTTGAAAAAAACACAAATATGGCAACAATTTTGAAAATGTTGCAATTTTCAAACTTTTAATTTTTTTCCCCTTAAAACAGAGAAATATGTCACACAAAATAGTTAAGAAATAACATTTCCCACATGTCTACTATATACTATTTTTTTTTGTTAGGAAATTATAAGGTTTATTTCTCAGTTTTACAACAAAATTTACAAAGCCATTTTTTTAGGGACCACCTCACATTTGAAGTCACTTTGACGGATCTATAAAGCAGAAAATACCAAAAAGTGACACCATTCTAAAAACTGCACCCCTCAAGGTACTCAAAACCACATTCAAGAAGTTTAATAACCCTTCAGGTGCTTCACAGGAACTGAAGCAACGTGGAAGGAATAAATTAATATTTAACTTTTTAGCCACAAAAATGATCTTTTACAAACTTTTTTTTATTTTGACAAGGGTAAAAGGAGAAAATGGGCAAATAAAGTTGTTGTGCAATTTCTCCTGAGTACGCCAATACCCTATATGTGGGAGAAAACCACTGTTTGGGCACACGGCAGAGCTCGTAAGGGAAGGAGCGCCGTTTGACTTTTTCAAACTAAAATTGGCTGGAGTTGAGATTGGACGCCATGTCGTGTTTGGAGAGCCCCTGATGCGCCTAAACAGTGGAAACCCCCCACAAGTGACACCATTTTGGAAACTAGACCCCCTAAGGAACTTATCTAGATCTGTTGTGAGCACTTTGAACCCCAAAGTGTTTCACAAAAGTTTATAATGCCTGGGTGTGAAAAAAAACAAAACAATTTTCCACAAAATGATTTTTTAGTCCCAAATTTTTGATTTTTCCCAAGGAAATTGGACCCCAAAAGTTGTTGTCCAATTTGTCCTGAGTACGCTGATACCCCATATGTGGGGGGGGAAACTGTTTGGGCGCACGGCAGGGCTTGGAAAGGAAGCAGTAACGTTTTGGAATGCAAACATTGATGGGGGTCATGTTCCGTTTGTAGTGCCCCAGATGAGCCTAAACAGTGGAAACCCCCCACAAGTGACCCCATTTTGGAAGCTAGACCCCCTAAGGAACTTATCTAGATCTTTGGTGAGCACTTTGAACCCCCAAGTGCTTCATACAAGTTTATAATGCCCGGGAATGAAAATAAAAAATCCTATTTTTTTCCCACAAAAATTCTCTTAGTCACTAATTTTTTATTTTCCCATAGGTAACAGGAGAAATTGGACCTCAAAAGTTGTTGTCCAATTTGTCCTGAGTACGCTGATACCCCATATGTGGGGGGGAACCGCTGTTTGGGCGCATGGCAGAGCTCGGAATGGAAGGAGCACCATTTGACTTTTTCCAACCAAAATTGGCTGGAATTGAGATTGGACGCCATGTTGCATTTGGAGAGTCCCTGATGTGCCTAAACAGTGGAAACCCCCCATAAGTGACCCCATTTGGGAAACTAGACCCCCTAAGGAACTTATCTAGATCTTTGGTGAGCAATTTGAACCCCCAAGTGCTTCACACAAGTTTATAACGTAGAGCCGTAAAATTAAAAAATCATATTTTTTCCACAAAATTGATCTTTTCACCCCAATTTTTATTTTCCCAAGGGTAACAAGACTCCAAAAGTTATTGTGCAATTTGTCCTGAGTACGCTGATACCCATATGTGGGGGTAAACCACTGTTTGGTTGCATGGCAGAGTTTGGAAGGGAAAGAGCGCCGTTTGACTTTTTCAACGCAGAATTGGCTGGATGCCATGTCGTGTTTGGAGAGCTCCTGATCTGCCTAAACAGTGGAAACCCCCCACAAATGACACCATCTTGGAAACTAGACCCCTCAAGGAATTTATCTAGATGTGTGCTTCACAGAAGTTTATAACGTACAGCCGTAAAATAAAAAATCTTTTTTTTTTTTTTTACAAAAATGATTTTTTCGCCCCCAATATTTTATTTTCACAAGGGTAACAGGAGAAATTGGACCCCAAAAGTTGTTGTCCAATTTGTCCTAAGTACGCTGATACCCAACATGTGTGAGAAAACGACTGTATGGGTGCACGTCTGGGCTCGGAAGGGAAGTAGTGACGTTTTGGATTGCAGACTTTGATGGAATGGTCTGGGGGCGTCATGTCGCATTTGGAGAGCCCCTGATGCGCCTAAACAGTGGAAACCCCCCACAAGTGACCCCATTTTGGAAAATAGACCCCACAAGGAACTTATCTAGAAGTGTGGTGAGCGCTATGAAGCCCAAGTGCTTCACAGAAAATTTATAACATACAGCCGTAAAAACAAAAAAAATCATTTTTTTTTTTTACAAAAATGATTTTGTCGCCCCCAGTTTTTTATTTTCCCAAGGGTAACAGAAGAAATAGGACAAATTGCACAATAACTCTTGTGGTCCAGAGTACGCTGATACCCCATATGCGGGGGTAAACTACTGTTTGGGCGCATGGCAGAGCTCAGAAGTGAAGGAGCACCGTTTGACTTTTTCAACGCAGAATTGGCTGGAATTGAGATCAGATGCCATGTCACATTTGGAGAGCCCCTGATGTGCCTAAACAGCAGAAACCCCCCAATTCTAACTCCAACCCTAACCCCAACACACCCCTAACCCTAGTCCCAACCCTAACCACAAACCTAACCCTAACACACCCCTAACCCTAATCCCAACCATAACCCTAATACTAACTTTAGCGCCAACCCTAACCCTAACTTTAGCTGCAACCCTAACCCTAATGGGAAAATGGAAATAAATACATTTTTTTAACTTTATTATTTTTCCCTAACTAAGGGGGTGATAAAGGGGGATTTGATTTACTATTTATAGCGGGTTTTTGTGATTGGCAGCTGTCACGCTAAAAGACGCTTTTTATTGCAAAAAGTAGTTTTTTGCATCACCACATTTTGAGAGGTATAATTTTTGCATATTTTAGCACACAGAGTCATGTGAGGTCTTATTTTTTGCGGGACGAGGTGACGTTTTTATTGGTACCATTTTTGAGCTCGTGACATTTTTTGATCGCTTTTTATTTCGATTTTTGGGAGGTTAGAATGAACAAAAATCAGCAATTCATGAATTTCTTTTGGGGGAGGCGTTTATACTGTTCCGCGTGTGGTAAAATTGATAAAGCAGTTTTATTCTTCGGGTCAGTACGATTACGGCGATACCTCATTTATATCATTTTTTTATGTTTTGGCGCTTTTATAGAATAAAAACAATTTTATATAAAAAATCATTATTTTTGCATCGCTTTATTCTGCGAGCTATAACTTTTTTATTTTTTCGCTGATGATGCTGTATGATGGCTCGTTTTTTGCGGGACAAGATGACGTTTTCAGCGGTACCATGTTTATTTATATCGGTCTTTTTGATCGCGTGTTATTCCACTTTTCGTTCGGCGGTATGATGATAAAGCATTGATTTTTTGCTTAGTTTTTTTTTTTAAGGGGTTCACTAAAGGGGTTAACTAGTGGGACAGTTTTATAGGGGGTGTTGTTACAGACGCGGCGATACCAAATATGTGTACTTTTATTGTTTTGTTTTTTTTATTTACAGGAAGAAATGAATTTATTGGGGAATATTTTCTTTTTTTTTAATGATTTTTTTTACCACTTTTTATTTTTTTTACTTTTTTACTTTGTCCCAGGGTGGGACATCACAGTATTTTAGCAGATCGCTGGTGTGACAGTGTGCACAGCACTCTGTCACACCAGCGATCGCTCTGGCATCGCTGCAGGCTTCCTCAGCGCCTGCTCTCAGCAGGCACTGAGGAAGTCGCCTCCCTGCAGGACCCCGGCGCCATACTGGATCCGGGGACCTGGAGGGAGGACGGACCCTCGGAACAGCGCGACACATCGCGCTGCTCTGAGGGTCACAGGGGAGCGCGCAGAGAGCCCCCACCCTGCGCGATCCTCCCCTGTGCCCCGGGTACACCGCGATCATGTTTGATCGCGGTGTGCCAGGGGTTAATGTGCCGGGAGCGGTCCGTGACCGCTCCTGACACATAGTGCTGGGTGTCAGCTGTGATATACAGCTGACACCCGGCCGCGATCAGCTACGCTCCCCCCGCCCATGACGTACTATTCCGTCCATGGGAATTAGGTCCAGGGTCACATGGACGGAATAGTACGTCTGATGGCAGAGAGGGGTTAATTCTAGGACTTGATTACTCACATAAACATTTTTGACCATTCATCATAGCTTGACTGTTTTTACGACTATGTCTTGTTACGCAAAAATGTTGTTTCTATTTATATTACTTATATATTTATATTGATGATACGGGCATGATCATTTTATTGGAGGATCTCTAATAATGAGGCTGTTCCGTACTTATACACTGTGGGCTATACTGTATGTTTCTTGACGAATCTAATGTACTAGACAATGCTTTCAGGATTCTGCAGGGAATTGGTTGTTTTGTGTATGTAGCGGTTCCTACCTTGGCGGGTGGGAGCTTGCTATGGTGCACCATATCTATTGATACATTCATCTCTCATATAGGGATTGATGGAGGTAAACGGATGTTGTACGACCAGTCCTCTGAAAGTGTCTATCATTCTAGCCTTGCTGGTGTTCTTTCATTTTTGTATCAAACCCAGCTTTGCCACATAGTTGGCTGCATTTTCCTCCACATTTTGCCCTTCATTCCAGTACAATTTATTCTTCCTGCTACAATATATGCAATTGCGGGACAACATTTTTGTTAGCAAGACCACGTTTTATAATCAGCAAATGTGTTTTAGGAGCATGCCTCCCTCTGTGAGTAATAATTCCAGATGGATTTTCTTGTTTGCTCAGTGTCTCAGTGTCTCTGTAAGCTTTGCATGGGTCCTGGAATTTTTTCAATTTTACCCTAAAGACCTAATGGTGTGCCATCAGTAGCGTAGCTACCCGGGGGCAGAGGGGCGGTCGCCCCGGGCCCTGCACTCTGAAGGGGCCCACCCGGAGCTACACTACTGTAACTATATTGGCATGCACAGCACGCCAATACAGTTACATTCTGCGGCAGAGCAGGGAGAATCGATCTGGTGACAGGTTCCCATTAAAAGGTCATCAGTTGCTGAGGGTCTGACTGCTGGTGCCCCCTCTGCTCCATAGGATAGGCCAGTGATGGCGAACCTTTTAGAGACCGAGTGCCCAAACTGCAATCTAAAACCCACTTATTTATCGCAAAGTGCCAACACGGTTATAATGGTCTCACATGATGATGCATACTGTATAATGTCCCCACATGATGATTCATACAGTATAATAGCCCCACATGATGATGCATACTGTATAATGGCCCCACATGATGCACATAGTATAATGGCCTCACATGATGATGCACAAAGTATAATGGCCTCACATGATGATGCACACAGTATAATGGTCCCACATGATGATGCATACTGTATAATGTCCCCACATGATTCATACTGTATAATGGCCCCACATGATGATACATACTGTATAACCCTACCATGCATATCCCGGGCCTTTTAGGCCCGGTAAATTTTGTTTTGCAAAAATTCTGAAAGGTTTTTAAAACTTAGAATTTTGAAACTCTAGGTATTCCTCAGGTCTGTAGTTGTGTGTAATTTCCAGTTGTTTATATATTTTTATGTGATGGGGTTTTTTTTATATAATTTTTTTTTTGGAAAACTACAGCTTTACATATCCCGGGCCTTTTAAGCCCGTATTAGGTTTATCATATACTCATCAGTTTATTTATTTATTTTTTTTTTTTTTGCAAGATTACTTGCTGTACTTTAGAATTTTGAAACTCTAGGTATTTCTCAGGTTTTTAGTTGTTGCTAATTTCCTAGTTTCATGTGATCATCGTTTTTTTATAAAAATGCTTTTTTGGAAGAACAAAATGTCTGCATGACATTTATGTTTTCAGACTAAAGGTCCTTTCACACAGCCAACTACCTGTTGTCAGTAGATAAACCAGTTGAACAATAGATCACCCATGTGAAGCCACCTTTAGTTTGTGTACACAGCATACAGGCTCCACCTAGCTATTTGCCTTTTGTCCCTTTGCTCTCCCCACCCATCTTTCAGAATTGATGCACTGTTGGAAGGAGAAGCTCATTCCCTCACTGACTGAATATCAAGGACTTCCATTGTCTCGACCACGCACCACAATTGTGGGTTTCCAGGGCAATGGGGTACTCAGAGCCGAGCCCGTAGAAGTCTATGGGGTTGTCACAGGTAGCGGTGGCTCGGTCTGTGGCCCTGGCGGTCAGGCGTACGTTGGGGGAATATTTACAGGGGATAGATATATTTACAGTTCGTGACACCACCTGTAGTCTCTGGTAATTTGTACCAGCGCTGCTGTTGAGCTCTGAGGGATGGTGAGGCAGCTAGATGTCGGGTCCCCTACAGGTGGGACTCTTCCCTCAGGTCGATAGTTATGATGGGGTAGTGCAGGGATGCAATCAAATAACACAGTCTCACACATCAGCGTCTTTCCATACCTTTTTACTTGCAAGATGGTTAGGCAGGTCCCAGGGAGGCTGATCCAATGGAGGATGTGTTTTGAGGTAGCAGCTGGACAAGTTAGGGGCCTCCTTTACTTTCACAAAGATGAGTCCAACCAGCATAAAGCGTAGTTCCCTCTATAACTCCAGCTTCTCCAAGCTGTACTGCCCGGTCAGTTTTGTGGTCGGAGCCTTCCTGTGATGGAACTAGGTTCTTATATGCTTGGCCTAGCTCAAAGTTCCTATTCCACCTGACCCCAGTTACGTACCGACACTCCAGGGGCTGCTTGCCGTTACCTAAGGTCCGGTAAGCCTCTGGTTTTCTTACCACTATGCGTGAAGCTATAGTGATCCTTCGGTCCCCAGTGACCGGTGACAACGTGCAGGACTTCTCCAATCCTATAGCACTCAGAATTCCTACCACTGTGCCTTTCGCCTTGTCCGCGCTGGTAGCATAAGCATTCCTCACTTCAAAGGTTATAAAAGTCAGTCCCTTTCTTAACTTCTTTCTTGAGCTTGTTGCCAGACTCTCAGTAATCCTCTAGGCAGGAGCACGTCTCTGAACCTTCACTGTCCTTGGGACAGGAGACTGAAGTATATCTGCAACTCACTCCTCTCTCTCACTGCACAGACTGCACTTCCTGACTCCTTCGAGTCCAGGCTAGACTGACTGCCCTCTGCTGCATGTGACTAGACTATATATACCTGTGGGCGTGTCTAAGTGTGTTTTGGAATGAATGTTCATTGAGCATTAAACTGCTATCTCTCCACACATCCTCCAGGGTACTGTGTGTGCCTTCACACCAGGGCTACACATTCCCCCATGGTAAACGACAGCACTCCCGGGCTGTGAAATACAAAGAGACAATTTTTGTTTTTGCAATAAACATTAACATGAACTCGTCCCATCCGGGAGGTAAGGATTTCTTGAACGTTGCAAACAAAACATTAAATATAGAAAAATACAAAAGTTTAAATAGACATGTTCATATAAACAAACGGCAAGATTCTTGTGAAGGACCCGCACCAAACCTTCAACGTGGGTCCTGGGTGGGCTGCAGGACATATGAATGCAGACCTCACTCAGTGCCACACCACACGGGTTTTATTATTCAGAGGTAGTTGTGGTGGATTTTATGTAAAACCAAGATAATGCACAAGGTGCAACTATATACAATATCAGTTCTTGGGCTGGCTCAGTCCTCAGCCTCTGAGTCCATAATAAGAAACATATTCATGTCACATCACAATAAAGTGCAAAAACTCTTTACCTACTTACCCAGCCGGGCATTCTATTCAATATATATAAACATTATATACTCATATTAACTGTGTAAACCATTTTCACTTATATAAAAAACTTATGTACATCTTCTTAGTTTAGTTAAACCCTGTCTGGGTCCTACCGTTCTTCACATTTCTTTGTCAACTTCAATGTCATCTTCCACCCCGGGGGCTGGAACAATGCGATGCTCGCACAGGACCGTTCCTATTCCTGGGCCCAGTGCCCAGCACTAAGATCATCGACTCCACCATCGGGGTCTGTGTGGCTGATGTGCACTGGGCTGGTGGGGACGTCGGGGGTTCCAGCAGGGTGTCATCATCGCTGGTTACCTGCAGGGCCGGTTCACTCCGGTCCTCTAGGCCGCAGGGCCCATCCTCCTCTGGGGACGCTGCTGCAGCATAAGATACTGGGCAAAAGCAGGCTTTTGTAGTGGCTCAATTGAGATCGCATCAGACTCTTGCGATGTAGATTGGGTCGCCGATTGCGATGCAGAGTAGATCGCCGATTGCGATACGGAGGTGTACACAGGGGGCGATGCCGATGCACAATGCTGGTGTGATGCAGAGCAGGAAGCAGGTGTGCGCAATGGCTCAGTTGGGGACGCACTAACCTGCTGCTGTTGCTGCTCCATCATTGACGGCTGAGTCCCCGACGGTGTCCCTACTGGGGATCGATCATCTGCTGCGGCCTCCTGGCCGGGCGGGCGTTCCGGAACTGGCGGTACCTCCTCAACCTCCTTCGCCTCCACCGCTTCACCGGTGGGATCAGGATCGGTACTTTCGGGGCAGCCTCCGGTTGCTCCTTAGCCTTGGGCAGCAGAATTTTCGGTAACTCGAATCGTGGGGGGTCGTCGAGAGGGGAGGACACCGTGTTCCACAGTCGCCACTGCATCAGGTTACGTCGGCGTCTCTCTATCTCTTCAAATCCAGGTTGTGGCAAAATCATCTTTTTCAGTCGTGCATTCTCCTCTTTAATTTCCAGCAATGCTTGCTGCAGGTGCAGGACCACGGATGATTCCGGTGCTGGTGGCAACTTGGCTGGGGAGCGGGGCCTGCCTCCCACCGCTTCCCTGCTCGGCTGCACACGTCCTGCTTCCATGATGTTCCAGAGCGTTCTTACATCTTCCTCCAGAGACGTCCGGTCTCTTCCGTGGAGGCGGGGTTTGCGTCTCCTCCTCTTTGCAGGAAAGGTGAAGAGGAGGCGGACCTCCTTTGCTGTAGGGCAGGATCGCATATTGTAATAGCACTTTGAGAGGGCAGGCATTTTCTTCGCGCCACAGGGGGGCACACGCCCACGAAGGTACGCCCACCTTCTTCTCCAGCGCCTGAGGGCGCGAATATGGCGACAAAGATGGCGATTTTTGGCGCCAAAAGTGCAAACAGTCCTTTTCACAAAAACAACTCCATAGGCACACAGGGCTCGCAATTTTGCGAGTTTTGCATCCTGTTCGTGACGCCAATTTTGTCTCGACCACGCACCACAATTGTGGGTTTCCAGGGCAATGGGGTACTCAGAGCCGAGCCCGTAGAAGTCTATGGGTTGTCACAGGTAGCGGTGGCTCGGTCTGTGGCCCTGGCGGTCAGGCGTACGTTGGGGGAATATTTACAGGGGATAGATATATTTACAGTTCGTGACGCCACCTGTAGTCTCTGGTAATTTGTACCAGCGCTGCTGTTGAGCTCTGAGGGGATGGTGAGGCAGCTAGATGTCGGGTCCCCTACAGGTGGGACTCTTCCCTCAGGTCGATAGTTATGATGGGGTAGTGCAGGGATGCAATCAAATAACACAGTCTCACACATCAGCGTCTTTCCATACCTTTTTACTTGCAAGATGGTTAGGCAGGTCCCAGGGAGGCTGATCCAATGGAGGATGTGTTTTGAGGTAGCAGCTGGACAAGTTAGGGGCCTCCTTTACTTTCACAAAGATGAGTCCAACCAGCATAAAGCGTAGTTCCCTCTATAACTCCAGCTTCTCCAAGCTGTACTGCCCGGTCAGTTTTGTGGTCGGAGCCTTCCTGTGATGGAACTAGGTTCTTATATGCTTGGCCTAGCTCAAAGTTCCTATTCCACCTGACCCCAGTTACGTACCGACACTCCAGGGGCTGCTTGCCGTTACCTAAGGTCCGGTAAGCCTCTGGTTTTCTTACCACTATGCGTGAAGCTATAGTGATCCTTCGGTCCCCAGTGACCGGTGACAACGTGCAGGACTTCTCCAATCCTATAGCACTCAGAATTCCTACCACTGTGCCTTTCGCCTTGTCCGCGCTGGTAGCATAAGCATTCCTCACTTCAAAGGTTATAAAAGTCAGTCCCTTTCTTAACTTCTTTCTTGAGCTTGTTGCCAGACTCTCAGTAATCCTCTAGGCAGGAGCACGTCTCTGAACCTTCACTGTCCTTGGGACAGGAGACTGAAGTATATCTGCAACTCACTCCTCTCTCTCACTGCACAGACTGCACTTCCTGACTCCTTCGAGTCCAGGCTAGACTGACTGCCCTCTGCTGCATGTGACTAGACTATATATACCTGTGGGCGTGTCTAAGTGTGTTTTGGAATGAATGTTCATTGAGCATTAAACTGCTATCTCTCCACACATCCTCCAGGGTACTGTGTGTGCCTTCACACCAGGGCTACACATTCCCCCATGGTAAACGACAGCACTCCCGGGCTGTGAAATACAAAGAGACAATTTTTGTTTTTGCAATAAACATTAACATGAACTCGTCCCATCCGGGAGGTAAGGATTTCTTGAACGTTGCAAACAAAACATTAAATATAGAAAAATACAAAAGTTTAAATAGACATGTTCATATAAACAAACGGCAAGATTCTTGTGAAGGACCCGCACCAAACCTTCAACGTGGGTCCT
Source organism: Oophaga sylvatica (assembly GCA_033576555.1). Taxonomy (NCBI): domain Eukaryota; kingdom Metazoa; phylum Chordata; class Amphibia; order Anura; family Dendrobatidae; genus Oophaga; species Oophaga sylvatica. The sequence continues at coordinate 31,561 of JARQOD010001953.1, read as the reverse complement.
GGGTGGGCTGCAGGACATATGAATGCAGACCTCACTCAGTGCCACACCACACGGGTTTTATTATTCAGAGGTAGTTGTGGTGGATTTTATGTAAAACCAAGATAATGCACAAGGTGCAACTATATACAATATCAGTTCTTGGGCTGGCTCAGTCCTCAGCCTCTGAGTCCATAATAAGAAACATATTCATGTCACATCACAATAAAGTGCAAAAACTCTTTACCTACTTACCCAGCCGGGCATTCTATTCAATATATATAAACATTATATACTCATATTAACTGTGTAAACCATTTTCACTTATATAAAAAACTTATGTACATCTTCTTAGTTTAGTTAAACCCTGTCTGGGTCCTACCGTTCTTCACATTTCTTTGTCAACTTCAATGTCATCTTCCACCCCGGGGGCTGGAACAATGCGATGCTCGCACAGGACCGTTCCTATTCCTGGGCCCAGTGCCCAGCACTAAGATCATCGACTCCACCATCGGGGTCTGTGTGGCTGATGTGCACTGGGCTGGTGGGGACGTCGGGGGTTCCAGCAGGGTGTCATCATCGCTGGTTACCTGCAGGGCCGGTTCACTCCGGTCCTCTAGGCCGCAGGGCCCATCCTCCTCTGGGACGCTGCTGCAGCATAAGATACTGGGCAAAAAGCAGGCTTTTGTAGTGGCTCAATTGAGATCGCATCAGACTCTTGCGATGTAGATTGGGTCGCCGATTGCGATGCAGAGTAGATCGCCGATTGCGATACGGAGGTGTACACAGGGGGCGATGCCGATGCACAATGCTGGTGTGATGCAGAGCAGGAAGCAGGTGTGCGCAATGGCTCAGTTGGGGACGCACTAACCTGCTGCTGTTGCTGCTCCATCATTGACGGCTGAGTCCCCGACGGTGTCCCTACTGGGGATCGATCATCTGCTGCGGCCTCCTGGCCGGGCGGGCGTTCCGGAACTGGCGGTACCTCCTCAACCTCCTTCGCCTCCACCGCTTCACCGGTGGGATCAGGATCGGTACTTTCGGGGGCAGCCTCCGGTTGCTCCTTAGCCTTGGGCAGCAGAATTTTCGGTAACTCGAATCGTGGGGGGTCGTCGAGAGGGGAGGACACCGTGTTCCACAGTCGCCACTGCATCAGGTTACGTCGGCGTCTCTCTATCTCTTCAAATCCAGGTTGTGGCAAAATCATCTTTTTCAGTCGTGCATTCTCCTCTTTAATTTCCAGCAATGCTTGCTGCAGGTGCAGGACCACGGATGATTCCGGTGCTGGTGGCAACTTGGCTGGGGAGCGGGGCCTGCCTCCCACCGCTTCCCTGCTCGGCTGCACACGTCCTGCTTCCATGATGTTCCAGAGCGTTCTTACATCTTCCTCCAGAGACGTCCGGTCTCTTCCGTGGAGGCGGGGTTTGCGTCTCCTCCTCTTTGCAGGAAAGGTGAAGAGGAGGCGGACCTCCTTTGCTGTAGGGCAGGATCGCATATTGTAATAGCACTTTGAGAGGGCAGGCATTTTCTTCGCGCCACAGGGGGGCACACGCCCACGAAGGTACGCCCACCTTCTTCTCCAGCGCCTGAGGGCGCGAATATGGCGACAAAGATGGCGATTTTTGGCGCCAAAAGTGCAAACAGTCCTTTTCACAAAAACAACTCCATAGGCACACAGGGCTCGCAATTTTGCGAGTTTTGCATCCTGTTCGTGACGCCAATTTTGTCTCGACCACGCACCACAATTGTGGGTTTCCAGGGCAATGGGGTACTCAGAGCCGAGCCCGTAGAAGTCTATGGGGTTGTCACAGGTAGCGGTGGCTCGGTCTGTGGCCCTGGCGGTCAGGCGTACGTTGGGGGAATATTTACAGGGGATAGATATATTTACAGTTCGTGACGCCACCTGTAGTCTCTGGTAATTTGTACCAGCGCTGCTGTTGAGCTCTGAGGGGATGGTGAGGCAGCTAGATGTCGGGTCCCCTACAGGTGGGACTCTTCCCTCAGGTCGATAGTTATGATGGGGTAGTGCAGGGATGCAATCAAATAACACAGTCTCACACATCAGCGTCTTTCCATACCTTTTTACTTGCAAGATGGTTAGGCAGGTCCCAGGGAGGCTGATCCAATGGAGGATGTGTTTTGAGGTAGCAGCTGGACAAGTTAGGGGCCTCCTTTACTTTCACAAAGATGAGTCCAACCAGCATAAAGCGTAGTTCCCTCTATAACTCCAGCTTCTCCAAGCTGTACTGCCCGGTCAGTTTTGTGGTCGGAGCCTTCCTGTGATGGAACTAGGTTCTTATATGCTTGGCCTAGCTCAAAGTTCCTATTCCACCTGACCCCAGTTACGTACCGACACTCCAGGGGCTGCTTGCCGTTACCTAAGGTCCGGTAAGCCTCTGGTTTTCTTACCACTATGCGTGAAGCTATAGTGATCCTTCGGTCCCCAGTGACCGGTGACAACGTGCAGGACTTCTCCAATCCTATAGCACTCAGAATTCCTACCACTGTGCCTTTCGCCTTGTCCGCGCTGGTAGCATAAGCATTCCTCACTTCAAAGGTTATAAAAGTCAGTCCCTTTCTTAACTTCTTTCTTGAGCTTGTTGCCAGACTCTCAGTAATCCTCTAGGCAGGAGCACGTCTCTGAACCTTCACTGTCCTTGGGACAGGAGACTGAAGTATATCTGCAACTCACTCCTCTCTCTCACTGCACAGACTGCACTTCCTGACTCCTTCGAGTCCAGGCTAGACTGACTGCCCTCTGCTGCATGTGACTAGACTATATATACCTGTGGGCGTGTCTAAGTGTGTTTTGGAATGAATGTTCATTGAGCATTAAACTGCTATCTCTCCACACATCCTCCAGGGTACTGCGTGTGCCTTCACACCAGGGCTACACACCATTATCCCCTGTGTGATATTATTGCTGGTAAGTACCATTTGGCAACTGTTTGTAGCCACCAGATACCCAAGACTATTACTCCTGCATCTGCCAGCTGCATTTATAAGATTAGATAGCCAAGCTGGTTTCATACATGTTGTTTAGACTGGTCAGCCATTATCACATGTATTTCTGTATTTGTTGATTCTTTGCTGGCTTCATTTCTTTACTCTGTTTAGCTATTTGTCAAATTTATTTCTGGATGTGTTGATTCTTTCCTGGATTGAGATGTTTATATACTGTTCAGGACATCTCAGGTCACTTCTTTAGGCTGAAATGGCTGGAATTTTTTGCAGTGTAATGCATCATGATGCCATTGTTGAACTCAATACCCGGAAAAAAAAAACCTGAAATCATCAAAAATGTTTGTAAAGAACATTCTTTAGAGAAGATAACATGCGAAAATTGTGATGGAGAGTAATAAAATTGAAAAGTAAAGGAAAAGTTAGAAACGAAAACTAGTTGCAGGTTTTGTTTACTTCAATTTACATGTTATTTCTCTTTATAACCACTTATAATTGTGTGCATTTGTCATATCTGACTTTACAATTTTGAAATAAACTAAAAAAATGCCTATTTATTTTATTTTTTTGTCAATTCCTTCCATATAAGTTGCAAACGGGCCTAAAAGGCCCGGGATATGTAAGAGTGTAGATTCCGAATGTCATGCATCATAGGCCCACATGATGATACATACTGTATAATGACCCCACATGATGATGCATACTGTATATGGCCCCACATAATGATGCACACAGTATAATGGCCTCACATGATGATGCACACAGTATAATGGCCCCACATGATGATGCATACTGTATAATGGTCTCACATGATGATGCACACAGTATAATGGCCCCACATGATGATGCATACTGTATAATGGCCTCACATGATGATGCACACAGTATAATGGCCTCACATGATGATGCACACAGTAGTAGTATAGGGACCCCAGTATTCGTCAAACTCAAATCTGACAGGTCGACACGCCCCCTATCATTTAATTCCGTCTCCCTGTCAGGTTGATACAGGTCGTCATGTCCCCTGGCTGAACTTTGCTCAGGCTGGGAAATCTGGTCTGCTGGATTTGTGAATTTCATTAAGGACCCAGTAAATGTAAAGCTATTTTCTAGCAGAGTCTGTAGTACAGACTCCAGTATATAAGAATTTTTAGTGAAATACAGACTCTTAGTGAAATACAGGCACCAGATCAAAGACTTGTTTACATCCATATGAGGAGCTATATTAAAAAAGCAACGATTATTCTATAGTACCTGGGTAGATGCTTTTAAGGACCCAGTAAATGTATAAGGAGTTCTAGTTAAATACAGACTTCTGTATATAACTAGTATATAATGATTTTTAGTGAATTAAAGAGTGAATCTTGATCTTTTTTGTGGTGAGAAACTTTTAAGGACCCAGTAAATGCATGTAAAACACTATTGTGGTGGAATTTGGAATTATGACGCTCAACTTATAGTTTTATTCAGTATATATATTTTTAGCTTGGCAGTTTTGTTTACATCCATATGAGGAGCTATATTAAAAAAAGCAACGATTATTCTATAGTACCTGGGTAGATGCTTTTAAGGACCCAGTAAATGTATAAGGAGTTCTAGTTAAATACAGACTTCTGTATATAACTAGTATATAATGATTTTTAGTGAATTAAAGAGTGAATCTTGATCTTTTTTGTGGTGAGAAACTTTTAAGGACCCAGTAAATGCATGTAAAACACTATTGTGGTGGAGTTTGGAATTATGACGCTCAACTTATAGTTTTATTCAGTATATATATTTTTAGCTTGGCAGTGTATCTACACTTATACCAGGGCTGGGAAGAATGTACTTTTGTTACAGATCGGTGAGCTATTACTACATGGTACATAGATATACATCTTTACTGGCACATAGAAATGTAGTACAACAGTGTTGACATGAATTGTCAGAATGAGTGAAGGTCGATGCTACGGTAATTCAGGCAAACAGTAAATAGTATTGCATTGTGTATAGTCAGTGGGATCTTTTAAAACCAACACATTTATGTGTATTCTGATAGCAGTGCCCATAGAATGAGTGAAGGTCGAATGACCTGTAAGTACAATGAGAGAAGGTCGCATGCATTCAAGAATTCATTTGTCTCTATTTACCTGTAAATGTGTGTAAAGGGGAAAGTCATGGCGAGATTGAAATAAATTGAAAAAGGAAGCTTTTGCAGTATAAAATACAAATTTTATTAAGGTCTAAAATACATTATCATGGATAAAAATCCAAAAAGAGTAGGATATACAGCATGCAGAAAAAATAACCAAAGTGTTGACATGAAGTTACAGCTCAAAGACATATACATTATCATGAATAAAAATCCAAAAGAGTGGGATATACAGCATGCAGAAAAATAGCCAAATGCAGACAGGTATGAACTACATTCAAATCAATATATAATAGTGCACATCTCCATATCTTATATGTTATAACGATAATAGACTAATCCGTGGCTAAACAATAATAACCTACATATATTTGTCCATATATATGCAGTCTATGTAACTCACAATATCCCCCAATAGGCAGACATATATGCACTATATATAGGATTATAAGTATCTCAATGAAGCATGTATATCAATAAAGTAACTTCCCCATCACAGATGCTAATATAATGATGTTAGCATGCAAGTGCAGGGCTCACAATACATACTGTGCGTGCATATGAAGTCAATTAGCACATCCATATGAGGAGCTATATTAAAAAGCAGTTGTGTATAGTTGGCCAATCAAATATTAGTTATGCGTTCGCTATCAGTGTCAACCATAGCAGCTCTCATGATGCTAGCTAATCACAGATGCTAATATAATGATGTTAGCATGCAAGTGCAGGGCTCACAATACATACTGTGCGTGCATATGAAGTCAATTAGCACATCCATATGAGGAGCTATATTAAAAAAGCAGTTGTGTATAGTTGGCCAATCAAATATTAGTTATGCGTTCACTACCACTGTCAACCATAGCAGCTCTCATGATGCTAGCTATTCTGATCAGCTTATCATACCAACCATGAAGCCTCTTTTAACCCCTTCACAATAATGTACAGAGGAGTTTTTATGTTTTAATACTGATAGACATATTGTGAACGGACATATAGGGTCCATGTGAGATACCATATTTTTCAAATATTAGTTAAGCGTATATTTCAACATTTTGCTCCTTCACAGATTTATTTTACATTATTTTTTTTATTTTGCTTAAGGATCGTGTACAGAGGAGTTTTTATGTTTTAATACTGATAGACATATTGTGAACGGACATATAGGGTCCATGTGAGACATGTCTGGACAAGTCCGGGCATGTCTGGGCATGCCTGGACAAGTCCTGGTCACGGGACAGCCGTGGAAAAAACAATACTGAAATTCAAAAACTATGTGCTGGCCGTTAACACGCGCACAGTCATCTAGAAAATATTGAGCGAGTTGCTTCACAAACCCTCTCAAGGCATGTTGAATGTTAACGTTCCCGCTATGAGCTACACACATGACCAACTGTATAGCCTGGGATGCGTAGCGTTCTTGCAGCGCAAGCCTATTTTTAAAGACGCTAAGACCATCAGATATAAAAGACAGGCATGTTGAGACGTGTCCCGGCCTATTTTGGTACATACCCACTCCTATGCAGCGATATTGAGTACCGTTCAACAAAAAATCAGGTACAAACTTTTTAACATACCTGTGTTTCGGACCCTCAGACCATGCCAGAAGCACTCTGTGCCATGTACTCTAACTCATAATATTCGATTTTGATCAGCATTCAACAAAAAATTGGGTGCTAACTTTTTACCATACCTGTGTTTCTATAACGAATACACGGACCCCTACAGCGCATCCCAATAGTGTAGTTTAATGTAGGGGGCAAACAGATTATCGCTGGTGCTTGGAAAATACCACATTTCATAGATGGTGCTGATCCGCTGAATCATTTTTAAACATTTCACGCCACTCATGCACCCACAGCACACTTATGCTGTACCAGCACTGCTGCAGCTAGCGCTTTTTAGCTAAAAAAGACCCTTATTTGCATCATTTTCATTATAGTACGACTGGTACATACCCACTCCTATGCAACGATACTGAGTAGCGTTCAACAAAAATCAGGTACAAACTTTTTAACATACCTGTGTTTCGGGCGCTCATGCCATACCAGAAGCACTCTGTGCCATGTACCATAGCCCATAATAATCGATCTTGATCAGTATTCAACAAAAAATTGGGTGCAAACTTTTTTTAGCATAGCTGTGTTTCTGACTCCCATGTCGTACCAGAAAGACCTATTTTGGCACAGGTCTACACCTATGCAGCGGTTTTGACCACTACTCAACAAAAATGGCTACAAACTTTTTAACATATCTGTGTTTCGGACTATCATGTCATAGCAGAAGCACCCTGTGCCATGTACTCTAGACCATAATATTCGTTTTTGATCACCATTCAACAAAAAATTGAGGCATGTTGAGACGTGTCCCGGCCTATTTTGGCACATGACAAATGTTTCTGACTATCATGTCATAGCAGAAGCACCCTGTGCCATGTACTCTAGACCATAATATTCGTTTTTGATCACCATTCAACAAAAAATTGAGGCATGTTGAGACGTGTCCCGGCCTATTTTGGCACATGACAAATGTTTCTGACTCTCATGTCATACCAGAAGCACCCTGTGCCATGTACTCTAGACCATAATATTTCACATCGGGTATGGGAACTACATAGCTTTGTTTTCTCAGGTATTTAAAAGTGGGTGCTAACTTTTTAGCATACCTGTGTTTCTATAGCGAATACACGGACCCCTACAGCGCATCCCTATAGTGTAGTTTAATGTAGGGGGCAAACAGATTATCGCTGGTGCTTGGAAAATACCACATTTCATAGATGGTGCTGATCCGCTGAATCATTTTTAAACATTTCACGCCACTCATGCACCCACAGCACACTTATGCTGTACCAGCACCGCTGCAGCTAGCGCTTTTTAGCTAAAAAAGACCCTTATTTGCATCATTTTCATTATAGTACGACTGGTACATACCCACTCCTATGCAACGATACTGAGTAGCGTTCAACAAAAATCAGGTACAAACTTTTTAACATACCTGTGTTTCGGGCGCTCATGCCATACCAGAAGCACTCTGTGCCATGTACCATAGCCCATAATAATCGATCTTGATCAGTATTCAACAAAAATTGGGTGCAAACTTTTTTTAGCATAGCTGTGTTTCTGACTCCCATGTCGTACCAGAAAGACCTATTTTGGCACAGGCCTACACCTATGCAGCGGTTTTGACCACTACTCAACAAAAATGGCTACAAACTTTTTAACATATCTGTGTTTCGGACTATCATGTCATAGCAGAAGCACCCTATGCCATGTACTCTAGACCATAATATTCGTTTTTGATCACCATTCAACAAAAAATTGCGGCATGTTGAGACGTGTCCCGGCCTATTTTGGCACATGACAAATGTTTCTGACTCTCATGTCATACCAGAAGAACCCTGTGCCATGTACTCTAGACCATAATATTCCACATCGGGTATGGGAACTACATAGCTTTGTTTTCTCAGGTATTTAAAAAAGTGTGGAAAACTGAAAATCCCGCGACCTGTGGAAATTTAGTGAGAACCATATAGACAAATCGGGTATCGTCACACACGAGACCACGACACCTCGGGCTATCACATTTACCATTAGTTTTCAAAAATCAGCTCCTTAACAATAAAGTAAGAATCGTAGTGTCCTGCATTGTGGTCTATAAATGTATAGTTTGAAAATTTACCGTTGCTAAAGAACAGTAAAAAGTCGTGCGTACAACTATCAACCCCAAAACTCTCACCACTATCACAAACATCTATAAATGTATAGTTTGAAAATTTACAGTTGCTAAAGAACAGTAAAAAGTCGTGCGTACAACTATCAACCCCAAAACTCTCACCACTATCACAAACACTATTGCCTACAGAGGCGCCCAGCGAGAATTTCCGTATGTGTGTATCAAGATGCTCCCTGCTATGACCGAATGTTTGCTCGTGGATGCTGGCATTTCCAGTGACATCATAGTTGTGTAAATGCGCAGGGGCACGTGTATCGATCCCCTAGGGTGTAATGCGTGATCATTTTAATTATTTTTCAATTCATAACCACACGTTCTCAGGCAGACAGGTTTATTTCACAGAAGTTGACTGTACAGTTGCATAATCTTTGTTTAAAATCATACATTTGCATAATTTTGTTTAAAATCGCACAGCTCTGCAATAATGTCGGGTGTTGGACATGCACTTATCAGTCTTCATACGTGTCGCAGAAAGATTTTAGTCTGTTCTGCGAGAGTTTATTATGCACGTACAGACATGTCAAGAAACATTTTGGTGTGTTCACCAGTCCATACGGGTGTTGGTGTGTAAGGCGATCGACCATCATCCTTCTGCTTCTTACTTACACGCTGGCGCGATACCGCGCGTTTCTTTGGTGCTAATGCATCGGCTGAATTGGCAGCTGCTGCTTCCGCGTTGCTATTTGCAGATTCTGTAGCTTGACACAGACGTATATTCTTAAGCCGACTACTCTCAGCATTCCCGGGGTGCTCGGTTGGCGCGTCGTTTTCTTCACGATCTGCGACACACCGTGTGAAAGAGGCTCCGTTCTCACCTCCGTTCTGTTCTCAAATCCATAATTGCGCTGCTGCAAAACTCGCGAATGACGATCCTCCGTAACTAAAGAAAAGATACGTGGTGTAGTTAACCGCTAAGTGGGGGAGATATAGGAAGAGCTACATGAGCCACTTTACTCTGATTCAACGCGATATTTGTAAAGCTACTAGCACCGATTATCTGTGAAACCGATGCATGATTGTTTGTATAAGTACACTATAGAGCGGCCTAGACATATATACTTACAAGTATGCCCCGGGTGCTGGTCTACAGAGAATGCTGAATTAACAGACATCTCGCTGCTGGGGCGCCGCCGTATGGGGCTGTTTTCTCCTCAAACTGCAACCTCACGGGCGATACTTTAGCAGCTGTAAATAAAATATAGCATACATGAATGCGCACAACACATTCACAAAGCTAACTTGACACACGTAAATAAAATATATCTACTAGTTACCGCAGAAATTTTTATCTGCGTGTATAAGTACACTATAGAGATGCGTAGACATATATGCTTACAAGTATGAGACGTGTAGTGTAGTTCAGAGATTGGTGAATTAAACGGTGTGGAGGTGCTCGGGCGTTTTCGTATGGGTGTGTTTTCTTTTTCAAGCTGCAGCCTCCTGCTCGTTAGTTTAACATCTGTAAATAAAATATATACTATTACTCGCCACAGAAATGATATCTACGCGGGCCACACGCACAAAGCTAAATTCGCAAAGCTATCGTAACGCGCGTAAATAAAATATATCCACTAGTTATCGGTGGGGTCACAGGGTACAGAGGATACAAACACACATATCACCCGGGTTTCAAGGACCCGCTACCTTTTCTATTCCAGAGCCGTGTGCTTAGCGAATCACCCCATCTTTTAGGAGCGTTGGGAGGATTATAGTCCAGTTCGACGAACTCGACATCTGAATCCTGGGGATCCTCCACGATCTCAACATCGGAATCGCGATGCTCGAGCGGCTCAGTCGCCACAGGGTTTCCAACCGCCCAGTCCGCTACAGCTGTATCTGTATGAGAAAATGTTTATATTATTAAAACATGTCTAGCTAACGACCCAGTCAGCTAAAATAAAATTAACTGTATGGATTTTAGCGGCAGTCTATATTAATTATTAATATTAATAGTAGGCGTTATAAATTTACAGCTACCACGTTTACACGTCTAGATACATAGGTTTAAAACATATGATATAGCTATAGGTTTCTTGCCTGTGACAGACTGGTGAGAGCTTGAGGCTCGTCGCCCGCTAGTAGAGTTGCCTTCCTCTAACAGGTTCTGCGTAATGAACCGGTTCTCGTAGGAGTAGTCTGAATGGACTCCCACTTCTTAAATAAGAAAGAATGAAATATATCACTTATATATACAAAGCTCAGACTCAGACATCCCGAGACATTGCGGAGTACCCTATATACTGTGTAAAACTTACCCGATTGTTCTGGTGAAAGCATAGCAGTATATTGACCGCGAGAATATCTGGCCTCCATCTTGAATAAAAAAGGGTCCGCTATTGAATTAAAGCAAATAAAGATCAAGTATGAAAACACGGCTAACCTGTTAATACAAATACTACACAAACTTAAATATAATTGAAACGAAATCCGTAAAAATACTCACTCTAGTCCTGTTCAGATCGGAGTTGTGGTCTGTGAGTTGTGAACAAGTGCGAACTGTATTGCTTGTGAGCTACCCGTATTTATTAGGGCTAGCAGAGAGAACACGCCCTCTGTCACTGCCCCCATGCTAGGGGCAGAAAAAACATCCCATTCATGTTTTACAGAGGGATCATGGCGGCTAACCGCGTTGATGCAATATTGTACAAGTAATATTTCACGACAGAACCCCCAACCATCATTACCCTGTATTAGCTTTGTGCGTGTGGCCCGCGTAGATATCATTTCTGTGGCGAGTAATAGTTATATTTTATTTACAGATGTTAAACTAACGAGCAGGAGGCTGCAGCTTGAAAAAGAAAACACACCCATACGAAAACGCCCGAGCACCTCCACACCGTTTAATTCACCAATCTCTGAACTACACTACACGTCTCATACTTGTAAGCATATATGTCTACGCATCTCTATAGTGTACTTATACACGCAGATAAAAATTTCTGCGGTAACTAGTAGATATATTTTATTTACGTGTGTCAAGTTAGCTTTGTGAATGTGTTGTGCGCATTCATGTATGCTATATTTTATTTACAGCTGCTAAAGTATCGCCCGTGAGGTTGCAGTTTGAGGGAGAAAACAGCCCCATACGGCGGCGCCCCAGCAGCGAGATATCTGTTAATTCAGCATTCTCTGTAGACCAGCACCCGGGGCATACTTGTAAGTATATATGTCTAGGCCGCTCTATAGTGTACTTATACAAACAATCATGCATCGGTTTCACAGATAATCGGTGCTAGTAGCTTTACAAATATCGCGTTGAATCAGAGTAAAGTGGCTCATGTAGCTCTTCCTATATCTCCCCCACTTAGCGGTTAACTACACCACGTATCTTTTCTTTAGTTACGGAGGATCGTCATTCGCGAGTTTTGCAGCAGCGCAATTATGGATTTGAGAACAGAACGGAGGTGAGAACGGAGCCTCTTTCACACGGGTGTGTCGCAGATCGTGAAGAAAACGACGCGCCAACCGAGCACCCCGGGAATGCTGAGAGTAGTCGGCTTAAGAATATACGTCTGTGTCAAGCTACAGAATCTGCAAATAGCAACGCGGAAGCAGCAGCTGCCAATTCAGCCGATGCATTAGCACCAAAGAAACGCGCGGTATCGCGCCGGCGTGTAAGTAAGAAGCAGAAGGATGATGGTCGATCGCCTTACACACCAACACCCGTATGGACTGGTGAACACACCAAAATGTTTCTTGACATGTCTGCACAGTACGTGCATAATAAACTCTCGCAGAACAGACTAAAATCTTTCTGCGACACGTATGAAAGACTGATAAGTGCATGTCCAACACCCGACATTATTGCAGAGCTGTGCGATTTTAAACAAAATTATGCAAATGTATGATTTTAAACAAAGATTATGCAACTGTACAGTCAACTTCTGTGAAATAAACCTGTCTGCCTGAGAACGTGTGGTTATGAATTGAAAAATAATTAAAATGATCACGCATTACACCCTAGGGGATCGATACACGTGCCCCTGCGCATTTACACAACTATGATGTCACTGGAAATGCCAGCATCCACGAGCAAACATTCGGTCATAGCAGGGAGCATCTTGATACACACATACGGAAATTCTCGCTGGGCGCCTCTGTAGGCAATAGTGTTTGTGATAGTGGTGAGAGTTTTGGGGTTGATAGTTGTACGCACGACTTTTTACTGTTCTTTAGCAACTGTAAATTTTCAAACTATACATTTATAGATGTTTGTGATAGTGGTGAGAGTTTTGGGGTTGATAGTTGTACGCACGACTTTTTACTGTTCTTTAGCAACGGTAAATTTTCAAACTATACATTTATAGACCACAATGCAGGACACTACGATTCTTACTTTATTGTTAAGGAGCTGATTTTTGAAAACTAATGGTAAATGTGATAGCCCGAGGTGTCGTGGTCTCGTGTGTGACGATACCCGATTTGTCTATATGGTTCTCACTAAATTACCACAGGTCGCGGGATTTTCAGTTTTCCACACTTTTTTAAATACCTGAGAAAACAAAGCTATGTAGTTCCCATACCCGATGTGGAATATTATGGTCTAGAGTACATGGCACAGGGTTCTTCTGGTATGACATGAGAGTCAGAAACATTTGTCATGTGCCAAAATAGGCCGGGACACGTCTCAACATGCCGCAATTTTTTGTTGAATGGTGATCAAAAACGAATATTATGGTCTAGAGTACATGGCATAGGGTGCTTCTGCTATGACATGATAGTCCGAAACACAGATATGTTAAAAAGTTTGTAGCCATTTTTGTTGAGTAGTGGTCAAAACCGCTGCATAGGTGTAGGCCTGTGCCAAAATAGGTCTTTCTGGTACGACATGGGAGTCAGAAACACAGCTATGCTAAAAAAAGTTTGCACCCAATTTTTTGTTGAATACTGATCAAGATCGATTATTATGGGCTATGGTACATGGCACAGAGTGCTTCTGGTATGGCATGAGCGCCCGAAACACAGGTATGTTAAAAAGTTTGTACCTGATTTTTGTTGAACGCTACTCAGTATCGTTGCATAGGAGTGGGTATGTACCAGTCGTACTATAATGAAAATGATGCAAATAAGGGTCTTTTTTAGCTAAAAAGCGCTAGCTGCAGCGGTGCTGGTACAGCATAAGTGTGCTGTGGGTGCATGAGTGGCGTGAAATGTTTAAAAATGATTCAGCGGATCAGCACCATCTATGAAATGTGGTATTTTCCAAGCACCAGCGATAATCTGTTTGCCCCATACATTAAACTACACTATAGGGATGCGCTGTAGGGGTCCGTGTATTCGCTATAGAAACACAGGTATGCTAAAAAGTTAGCACCCACTTTTTAAATACCTGAGAAAACAAAGCTATGTAGTTCCCATACCCGATGTGAAATATTATGGTCTAGAGTACATGGCACAGGGTGCTTCTGGTATGACATGAGAGTCAGAAACATTTGTCATGTGCCAAAATAGGCCGGGACACGTCTCAACATGCCTCAATTTTTTGTTGAATGGTGATCAAAAACGAATATTATGGTCTAGAGTACATGGCACAGGGTGCTTCTGCTATGACATGATAGTCAGAAACATTTGTCATGTGCCAAAATAGGCCGGGACACGTCTCAACATGCCTCAATTTTTTGTTGAATGGTGATCAAAAACGAATATTATGGTCTAGAGTACATGGCACAGGGTGCTTCTGCTATGACATGATAGTCCGAAACACAGATATGTTAAAAAGTTTGTAGCCATTTTTGTTGAGTAGTGGTCAAAACCGCTGCATAGGTGTAGGCCTGTGCCAAAATAGGTCTTTCTGGTACGACATGGGAGTCAGAAACACAGCTATGCTAAAAAAAGTTTGCACCCAATTTTTTGTTGAATACTGATCAAGATCGATTATTATGGGCTATGGTACATGGCACAGAGTGCTTCTGGTATGGCATGAGCGCCCGAAACACAGGTATGTTAAAAAGTTTGTACCTGATTTTTGTTGAACGCTACTCAGTATCGTTGCATAGGAGTGGGTATGTACCAGTCGTACTATAATGAAAATGATGCAAATAAGGGTCTTTTTTAGCTAAAAAGCGCTAGCTGCAGCGGTGCTGGTACAGCATAAGTGTGCTGTGGGTGCATGAGTGGCGTGAAATGTTTAAAAATGATTCAGCGGATCAGCACCATCTATGAAATGTGGTATTTTCCAAGCACCAGCGATAATCTGTTTGCCCCCTACATTAAACTACACTATTGGGATGCGCTGTAGGGGTCCGTGTATTCGTTATAGAAACACAGGTATGGTAAAAAGTTAGCACCCAATTTTTTGTTGAATGCTGATCAAAATCGAATATTATGAGTTAGAGTACATGGCACAGAGTGCTTCTGGCATGGTCTGAGGGTCCGAAACACAGGTATGTTAAAAAGTTTGTACCTGATTTTTTGTTGAACGGTACTCAATATCGCTGCATAGGAGTGGGTATGTACCAAAATAGGCCGGGACACGTCTCAACATGCCTGTCTTTTATATCTGATGGTCTTAGCGTCTTTAAAAATAGGCTTGCGCTGCAAGAACGCTACGCATCCCAGGCTATACAGTTGGTCATGTGTGTAGCTCATAGCGGGAACGTTAACATTCAACATGCCTTGAGAGGGTTTGTGAAGCAACTCGCTCAATATTTTCTAGATGACTGTGCGCGTGTTAACGGCCAGCACATAGTTTTTGAATTTCAGTATTGTTTTTTCCACGGCTGTCCCGTGACCAGGACTTGTCCAGGCATGCCCAGACATGCCCGGACTTGTCCAGACATGTCTCACATGGACCCTATATGTCCGTTCACAATATGTCTATCAGTATTAAAACATAAAAACTCCTCTGTACACGATCCTTAAGCAAAATAAAAAAAATAATGTAAAATAAATCTGTGAAGGAGCAAAATGTTGAAATATACGCTTAACTAATATTTGAAAAATATGGTATCTCACATGGACCCTATATGTCCGTTCACAATATGTCTATCAGTATTAAAACATAAAAACTCCTCTGTACATTATTGTGAAGGGGTTAAAAGAGGCTTCATGGTTGATATGATAAGCTGATCAGAATAGCTAGCATCATGAGAGCTGCTATGGTTGACAGTGGTAGTGAACGCATAACTAATATTTGATTGGCCAACTATACACAACTGCTTTTTTAATATAGCTCCTCATATGGATGTGCTAATTGACTTCATATGCATGCACAGTATGTATTGTGAGCCCTGCACTTGCATGCTAACATCATTATATTAGCATCTGTGATTAGCTAGCATCATGAGAGCTGCTATGGTTGACACTGATAGCGAACGCATAACTAATATTTGATTGGCCAACTATACACAACTGCTTTTTAATATAGCTCCTCATATGGATGTGCTAATTGACTTCATATGCACGCACAGTATGTATTGTGAGCCCTGCACTTGCATGCTAACATCATTATATTAGCATCTGTGATGGGGAAGTTACTTTATTGATATACATGCTTCATTGAGATACTTATAATCCTATATATAGTGCATATATGTCTGCCTATTGGGGGATATTGTGAGTTACATAGACTGCATATATATGGACAAATATATGTAGGTTATTATTGTTTAGCCACGGATTAGTCTATTATCGTTATAACATATAAGATATGGAGATGTGCACTATTATATATTGATTTGAATGTAGTTCATACCTGTCTGCATTTGGCTATTTTTCTGCATGCTGTATATCCCACTCTTTTGGATTTTTATTCATGATAATGTATATGTCTTTGAGCTGTAACTTCATGTCAACACTTTGGTTATTTTTTCTGCATGCTGTATATCCTACTCTTTTTGGATTTTTATCCATGATAATGTATTTTAGACCTTAATAAAATTTGTATTTTATACTGCAAAAGCTTCCTTTTTCAATTTATTTCAATCTCGCCATGACTTTCCCCTTTACACACATTTACAGGTAAATAGAGACAAATGAATTCTTGAATGCATGCGACCTCTCATTGTACTTACAGGTCATTCGACCTTCACTCATTCTATGGGCACTGCTATCAGAATACACATAAATGTGTTGGTTTTAAAAGATCCCACTGACTATACACAATGCAATACTATTTACTGTTTGCCTGAATTACCGTAGCATCGACCTTCACTCATTCTGACAATTCATGTCAACACTGTTGTACTACATTTCTATGTGCCAGTAAAGATGTATATCTATGTACCATGTAGTAATAGCTCACCGATCTGTAACAAAAGTACATTCTTCCCAGCCCTGGTATAAGTGTAGATACACTGCCAAGCTAAAAATATATATACTGAATAAAACTATAAGTTGAGCGTCATAATTCCAAACTCCACCACAATAGTGTTTTACATGCATTTACTGGGTCCTTAAAAGTTTCTCACCACAAAAAAGATCAAGATTCACTCTTTAATTCACTAAAAATCATTATATACTAGTTATATACAGAAGTCTGTATTTAACTAGAACTCCTTATACATTTACTGGGTCCTTAAAAGCATCTACCCAGGTACTATATAATAATCGTTGCTTTTTTTAATATAGCTCCTCATATGGATGTAAACAAAACTGCCAAGCTAAAAATATATATACTGAATAAAACTATAAGTTGAGCGTCATAATTCCAAATTCCACCACAATAGTGTTTTACATGCATTTACTGGGTCCTTAAAAGTTTCTCACCACAAAAAAGATCAAGATTCACTCTTTAATTCACTAAAAATCATTATATACTAGTTATATACAGAAGTCTGTATTTAACTAGAACTCCTTATACATTTACTGGGTCCTTAAAAGCATCTACCCAGGTACTATAGAATAATCGTTGCTTTTTTAATATAGCTCCTCATATGGATGTAAACAAGTCTTTGATCTGGTGCCTGTATTTCACTAAGAGTCTGTATTTCACTAAAAATTCTTATATACTGGAGTCTGTACTACAGACTCTGCTAGAAAATAGCTTTACATTTACTGGGTCCTTAATGAAATTCACAAATCCAGCAGACCAGATTTCCCAGCCTGAGCAAAGTTCAGCCAGGGGACATGACGACCTGTATCAACCTGACAGGGAGACGGATTAAATGATAGGGGGCGTGTCGACCTGTCAGATTTGACTTTGACGAATACTGGGGTCCCTATACTACTCACAGTATAATGGCCCCACATGATGCTGCATACAGTATAATGGCCCCACATGATGATGCACACAGTATAATGGCTCCACATGATGATGCACACAGTATAATGGCCTCACATGATGATGCACACAGTATAATAGCCCCACATGATGATGCACACGGTATAATGGCACCACATGATACTGCATACAGTATAATGGCCCCACAAGATGCTGCATACAGTATAATGGCCCCACATGATGATGCATACATTATAATGGCCTCACATGATGATGCACACAGTATAATGGCCCCACATGATACTGCATACAGTATAATGGCCCCACAAGATGCTGCATACAGTATAATGGCCTCACATGATGATGCACACAGTATAATAGGCCCACATGATACTGCATACAGTATAATAGCCCCACAAGATGATGCATACTGTATAATGACCCCACATGATGATGCATACAGTATAATGGCCTCACATGATGATGCACACAGTATAATGGCCCCACATGATGATGCACACAGTATAATGGCCCCACATGATGATTCATACAGTATAATGGCTCCACATGATGCTGCATATGAGCCGCCCTCCCAGAGCAGTGGGGTACTCGGATCCGAGCCTATTAACATCTATGGGGGATGTCACGGCAACACAGCTCGGTCCGTGGCCCTGGGCGCTCACCATAAAAGGGGGGATATTTACAGGGGAATAAATGTTCATGTAGTTAATCGTGACGCCACCTGTAGTATCTGGTCAAGGGGACCAGCGCTGCTGTGCAGATCCTCTTGAAGGGATGGTGTTGTGCAGCTATAGCTGTTAGGCCTCCTACAGGTGAGGCTGTGTCCTTCCAGGGCAGGTAGATGTGTAGGGATGCAGGACGGAGGGAAACCCGGCAGGGTAGGGACAAGAAGGTGGACACACACACACAAGTCTCTTTGGTACCTTTACTGAAGATGTTGCAGGTACAACCCGGAGCACGATAGGGTGAAGGGTGCACATCCAGATTCTCCCACTGAGTAGGTTTAAGGCCTCCTTGTTCCTTGCCTTTCAGTAATGAAGTTCTGGCCTGCATGTAGCTGGGCCTAACTTAGTCTCTGTCCTGCGCCTGGCTGACTTTGTGGTTGGACCTTCTCTTGAAGTGCACAGTCCCTGCTTGCAGGAACCTACTTGCCGGACTCCGTCCTCCTGGCCCTGTTACGTATCAGCTCTGTGGTGCTCCTGGGACCTGTAGTCCTCCAGGATCACCGGTGGTCTCCTACTGGGTCGTGGAGATCCCTGTAGGCTCGGACCCAGCGTCCAGTATATACTTGCTGGGGTGAGCCGATTAGGCTCCTCTGCCCCTTTACTACTCTCCTCTTGCCTTCGGCCTACTCGGGACCTCACACGATTATACACACTGGCAGTTGGTGGGCTGCCTCTTCTGCCGCTCTCAGAGAGTCGGCACGCTCCTAGCTCTTTACTGAACTGAGCTGAACTCACTCTGCTGCAGACTGCAGCCTTCTGCCTTTTGCTCAACTCTGCTGAGCTGCTCTACTCTGCTCCACTGAGCTGCACTACTCTGCAGTCTCTCAAATCTGAACTCTCTTCCTATCTTCAACCTCCTTTTATATGCCTATCAGGCTCCCTCTGGTGGTCTTAGGGACGGGTGAAGGTGTGTGTATGTATAGTGAGACCTCTAGTGGTTCAATCCTTCATGCACCCTTCTGGATTTGTGGAAACCGAGCGCAGCTGGGCTCCACACATACAATATAATGGCCCCACATGATGATGCATACTGTATAATGGCCCCACATGATGATGCATACAGTATAATGGCCCCACATGATGATGCATACTGTATAATGGCCCCACATGATACTGCATACAGTATAATGGCCCCACATGATGATGCATACTGTATAATGGCCCTACATGATGATGCATACAGTATAATGGCCCCACATGATGATGCACACAGTATAATGGCCCCACATGATGATGCAAACAGTATAATGGCCCCACATGATGATGCATACTGTATAATGACCCCACATGATGATGAACACAGTATAATGGCCCCACATGATGATGCATAAAGTATAATGGCCCCATATGATGCTGCATACTGTATAATGGCCCCACTTTTTGGAAGTGCATTTGAGCAGCAGGGTGATTTGCTGTTGAAGGAGAAAAAAAAATCTCTCTTTAAATCTTCTGCTTCAGCGAGTGTGAGCGAGCTAAGTGTGACTGGTGCGCAAGTGCGAACGGTGGTAAGTGTGACTTGAGATTCAGTGACTTTGGATTCAGGGAGTTGACAAGGGAGGAATTACTGAATTGCTGTTATATTTTATTAATACTTTTTATTTATTTTTACTTATTTTTGCTGTCTGGTGAAATCCCCATTAGAAATGTGCTCCACTATTGCCAATGCCATCCAGTGTACATCTTGCCACATGTATGCAGTCCTTGAACAGCCGGTCGAGGGTGCATACTGCTGTGTGAGATGTGAGCACATTGTGCATTTGGAAGCCCAAATACTGGATCTAAATGTGCAGCTGGCAACACTGAGATCCATAGACAATATGGAAAGGAGTCTTCTGCTCACTGAGCAGACCTCAATGGGACAGATGAGGGGGATGATAGGATGGAATTGCAGGACACTGAAGTAGGAAGCTGGGTGACAGTTAGAAGGCGGGGTAGAGGGAAGAGCGCCAGGGAGGCTAGTCCTGATCTGGCACACCCCAATAAGTTTGCAAAGTTGGCAGATGAGGGGGTTATCAGTACAGGGGTAGCACTGCTGCAGCCAGGCACGTCCTCTGAAAGCCGGAGGAGTGTCTGCTCCAGTAAGGGGGGAATTAGGAGAGCAGGGCAGGCCAGACAGGTGCTGGTAGTGGGGGACTCAATTATTAGTGGAACAGATAGGGCAATCTGTCACAAAGACAGGGATCGTCGAACAGTGTGCTGCCTACCTGGCGCTCGAGTCCGACACATCGCTGATCGGGTTGACAGATTACTGGGAGGGGCTGGTGAGGATCCAGCGGTCATGGTGCACATTGGCACAAATGACAAAGTTAGAGGTAGGTGGAAGGTCCATAAAGACGATTTCAGGGAATTAGGCTGCAAGCTTAAAGCAAGGACCTCCAACGTGGTATTTTCTGAAATACTGCCTGTACCACGTGCCACACCAGAGAGGCAGCGGGAGATTAGGGAGGTTAATAAGTGGCTCAAGAATTGGTGTAGGAAGGAGGGGTTTGGGTTCCTGGAGAACTGGGCCGACTTCTCAGTTGGCTACAGGTTCTATGCTAGGGACGGGCTGCACCTCAATGGGGAGGGTGCAGCTGTGCTGGGGGAGAAAATGGCTAGAAGGTTGGAGGAGTCTTTAAACTAGGGACTAGGGGGGAGGGTATTCATTTTATAGGAGGGGAAGGCAGTGCAGATAGAGATCTGGGCACAAATAATGAAATTGGGGGTGGGGGTGGCATGGGGGTGAGGTTAGAACAGTTAATAATTTAAGAAAGAATAGAGGTTCAGAGAGATACATAAAGTGCATGTGAGTCGCACAGCCAGAGCTTTGGGGTACTCGGCACCGAGCCAGTTGATATCTATGGGGAATGTCACGAGTAGCACAGCTCGGTCCGTGCCCTGGGCGCTCACTGAAATGTGGGATATTTACAGGTGACTTGAATAATGATATGGGGATTCGTGACGCCACTTGTGGTGCCTGGTCAGGATGACCAGCGCTGCTATGCAGATCCACTGAAGGGTTAATATTGTGCAGCTAGATGTTAAGCCTTCCACAAGTAAGGCTGAGTCCTCCAGGGCAGATAGATGTGTAGGGATGCAGGACAGATGGGGACCCGGCAGTCAGGGGCAATAAGGGAGACACACACATAAGTCACTTTAGTACCTTTACTGAAGATGTTGCAGGCACTTCCTGGAGCGCTGTAGGGTGAAGGGTGCACATCCAGATTCCTCCACTGGTAGTTGTGTGGCCTCCTGTTCTCTGCCTTTTTGTAATGAAGTCTTGGCCTGCATGTAGCTGGGCCTAACTTAGTCTCCGTCTTGTACCTGGCTGACCTTGTGGTTGGATCTCTTCTTGAAGTACACAGTCTCTATTTGCCGTGCACGGCTAGATTCCGTCCTCCTGATCCTGCTACGTATCAGCTCTGTGGTACTCCTGGGACTTGTAGTCCTCCAGGAACTCCGGTGTTCTCCTAATGGGTCGTGGAGATCCCTATAGGCTCGGACCCCGGTGTCCGGTAATACTTGCTGAGGTGAGCTATTAAGGCTCCACTGTCTCATAAACTTTCCACTCGCCTTCGGCCTACCTGGATCCTCACACTATCACACACTGGCAGTTGGTGGGCTGCCTCTTCACCGCTCTCTCAGCGTCGGCACGCTTCTAACTAAGTTGCACTCCTAGATTCAGCTCTGACTAGGCTGGGGTGGCTTCTGTTTCACCCTCTACTAGACTCCACTTGCTTTCTTGAACTGAATAGCTCTGCAGCCTCCCTAATCTCAGCTCTGCACTTCCCTCACTGCAGACTGACTGAGCAGACTGAGCCCACTGAGATGGCTGCACTGAACTGAGCTCACAGAACTAACTTGGTGTTTCCTGTGTCAGCTTCTTTTATATGTCTTACACAGCTCCCTCTGGTGGTCTTTGGGGATAAATGAACGTGTGTGAATATGTATAATGACCTCTAGTGGTATCTTCTTTCAGTGCACCCTTCTGGAAGATATGGATCCAGTCGCAACTGGGCTCCACATTCCCCCCTAGTAGAACTCAGCACTCCGGGGCTGAAATACAAAAACAAAGAACCATAAACATTGTATAAATAACTCTTCCTTTACAGGAGGTAAGGCACTCTTGAACTGTTGCATAACGGTAAATGAACAACTATGTACATTGGCACAATGAGGGATTGAGGAATTGAGCAACCATAAAAGTCCCAGTCTCTTTTGGAAAAGGATGCTCAAAAAGGGGGTAGAGAAAACAAGTAAAAATAATGTCCATTCACTTGTTTCAATATTAAAAGGAAAACAGATTAATAAATAACGGTATAATAAAGCATATTATAAGCAAAAATATATACATTTATGTACAGTGACTCTAAACAATTATTTACATTTGCCAAGGATTGAACTAATCTCTAAACCTAGCAGGGATGTGTCCTTTTGTGCTACGTTCTGACCTGCGTGGTGCAGTGACCTGTGAGGTAGCAGTTTCCCTGTTTGTTCTGCGTGAGAGTGAATTATAGAATTGCCTTAACCTCTCTACAGGACTGGCAAGCACACTGTGAGCTGGGTGAACTGGCTCGACTTCTGCAGGGGATCCTTCTTCCTGAGATTCAACTTCTTGGGATTCCGCTTCTTGGGGTGCTGCTTCTTGGGGTTCTGCTGAAGCAGGTTCCTCTGGAACTGACTCTACTGCAACAACTGGTGCAACTGGATGTAGAGGTTCTCCTTGTGGTTGATAGAATTGAAGCACGGGAATGATTACGGCTTCTCCAATTCTGGGCCAATCCGCGGGAAATCTCCTAAGTCTGTATGTATGACTGCTTCATCACGCTCTTCCTGATTGACAACAGGTTCTTCCTCTTGAAGCTTTAATGGATCCGGACACAACTTTAGGTGATCTCTGGATACAGTGGTAGTTGTTCTTCCTCCATCTTTGCTAATTATGCACGTTTTCTTGTTGTCAAACCTTGAATTCTGTATGATGTAGGGCTCTCTTTCACATTGATCGTCGAGTTTGTGTATTCTCCTCTTTCTTTTCAGCACAACTTGACCAGGTGCGAAAGGTTCAGCTGGCGCACTTTTGTTGTAGCGATCTTCTTGTTTATCCCTTACTCGATTGAGACTATCTTCAACGCAGGCCTGTACTTTTCTGTACTGTTCCTGTCTGTTTGTGTCCCAGTCTTCAGTAGTCACATCTGCTTCTGGTTCTACAACACCAAGCTCCAGATCCATGGGCAGCTTTCCTGGTCTTGCCCGTATGAGATAGGCTGGGGTGCAATTGGTGGAACTCACAGGTATGTGATTGTACAGATCTACCAGATCAGGTAGTAGGTCTGGCCACCGATTTCTCTCTTCGAGTGGTACAGTCTTCAGCAGGTCAATGACGATGTGATTCATCTTCTCACAGAGACCATTAGTTTGGGGGTGGTACGGTGTGGTTCTTATCTTCTTACACCCGTACAAGTGACAGAACTCTTTGAATAATTCGGCCTCGAAGGCTGGGCCTTGGTCAGTTAGCACCTGCTCAGGATATCCGTGTGGTCTGCAGAAATATGCTTGGAACGTCTTTGCTGCTGTCTCTGCCGTCAGATCTTTGACGGGGCGACCACCAGGAACCTGGAGTAGTGATCCACCATAGTCAGGGCATAGGAGTATCCTGACCGGCTGGGTGACAACTTGACATGGTCCAGGGCCACGATCTCCAAGGGACGAGTCATCTTGATGGGTTGCAGGGGTGCCTTCTGACTGCTGTAGTCCTTTCTTCTGAGGCCACAGGGTCCACAGTTCTGGCACCACCTCTCAATGGAGCTGCGCATTCCCACCCAATAGAAACGACACTTCAACAGGGTCTGCAGCTTCTTCCAGCCAAAGTGTCCCGCTTGATCGTGGTAGGCTTCTAACACCATCTGGATGTCTGCTCTGGGGACTACTATCTGCCATACCATCTCATGGGTCCTTGGGTTGACGTACCTCCGGCACAGCTTCTCACGGTTGATAAACAGCCGGCTTCTCTCATTCCACAGCTGCTCTGCTTGTTGAGGCGCATCCTTCTCCAAGGAGGAACCTTCTTGAGTTATCAGCTCCTTGATTCGGCTGACAACTGGATCGCTATCCTGAGTCTCCTTCCAGCTGTGGTGAGGTAAAGGATTTAACGTCTTACCACGCGACCTCCTGCAGGCTTGTTGCTCGTGGATCATCCCATTTCTGTGAAAGGCAGGTAGTTCAATCTCTTCCAGATCATCCACTTCTTCTTCTGTGTCCGATTCATGAGGCATCCTGGATAGGGCATCAGCGTTGGCATTCTTGCGGCCTGCTCGGTACTTGATTGTGAATTGGTAGTTTGACAGCCGAGCCATCCAGCGTTGTTCCATGGCTCCCAGCTTAGCTGTTTCAAGATGCGTCAAGGGGTTGTTATCAGTGTAGGCAGTGAACTTGCTGGAGGCTAAGTAGTGCTTAAACCTCTCCGTGATGGCCCAGACCAGTGCCAGGAACTCCAACTTGAAGCTGCTATAGTTCTCTGGGTTCCTCTCGGTCGGGCGGAGCTTCCTGCTTGCATAGGCGATGACTTTCTCCAGGCCATTTTGCTTCTGACTGAGGACAGCTCCCAATCCTTCATTGCTGGCATCAGTATACAGCAGGAACGGCTGGCTGTAGTCAGGATAGGCTAGGATCTCATCACCTGTCAGGATCTCCTTCATTTCCTTGAATGCCTCAGCCTGTTCTTTACCCCAATGGAATGGAGAATTTCTGCTCTTGAGGGACTGTCCCACCAGGAGGTCTTGCAGAGGCGCTGCTTTCTTGGTGTAATCCTTGACAAACCTCCGGTAGTATCCTGTCAGTCCCAGGAACTGTCGCACCCCCTTGAGATTTTTCGGCTCCGGCCATTTCTGGATGGCGGTGATCTTCTCAGGGTCTGGCGCTACTCCTTCTGAGCTGACAATATGTCCCAGATACTGTACCTTCTGTTTGAGCAGATGGCACTTTGAAGGCTTCAGTTTCATCCCATACTTGGACAGTGACTCGAATACCTCCGCCAGGTGCTTCAGGTGATCTTCATACGTCTTGGAGTACACAATTACGTCGTCCAGGTACAGCAACACAGTTTCAAAGTTGAGATGTCCCAGGCAGCTCTCCATCACTCTCTGGAACGTTCCAGGGGCACTGCTGAGTCCAAACGGCATTCTGCCAAACTCACAGAGTCCCATCGGGGTGGTGAAAGCCGTCTTCTCCCGATCCTCCTCAGCCACAGCTACTTGCCAGTACCCACTAGTGAGGTCAAGGGTGGAAAAGTAATTAGCAGTCTTTAGTGCAGCTAAGGATTCCTCAATGCGTGGTAAAGGGTATGCATCTTTATGTGTAATGCGATTTACTTGTCTGTAATCTACACACATTCTCATGCTTCCATTCTTTTTCCTGACTAAGACTAGAGGTGCTGCCCAGGGACTGCAACTATCCCTTATCACCCCTGCTTCCTTCATGTCACGCAACATCTCCTTGGCTCTCTGGTAGTGTGCTGGTGGTATAGGCCTGTACCGTTCTTTAATGGGAGGATGATTGCCTGTGGGGATGTGATGTTGAACCCCTTTAATTTTCCCAAAGTCGAGTGGGTGTTTGCTGAATACCTGCGCATACTCCTGAACTACTCGGTATACTCCTTGTTTCTGGTGGGCTGGTGTGGTGTCTGTCCCAACATGGGGCTGCTGACACCAATCCTCCACCTGGGTGGTCGGGCCGTTATCCTCCACTGGTTGTGGGGAGGTTAAGGGCTCCGTCGTGTGAATGGAGTTATTATCCACAGCATGTAACTTAGCAACAGTGGCATAACGTGGTACTTTGACTTCATCCTCTCCCCAGTTGAGAAGACGCACTGGCACCCTCCCATTATGTACCTCCACTACCCCTCTGGCAGTCAAGAGTGTAGGTCTGTGTTCTGAACAATGGGGCTCTACTACTGCTTGGTAGTTCTGTCCTCTCAGACCTATTGCTGCTCTACACCAAATAAGCATTTCACTCATTGGGGGTATCACAATGGGGTTCGGGTCTGTCACCCGTACATTACCAATCTCACCACCTGTAAGGTTCTTTGTACATGTTTCTTGAAACTCAGTTTTTCCGTTGGCCATTTTGCTTTCTGTCTTGCTGCAGCTATCTTGCCCTCAGTCAATATGGAGTTTCCAGCTTTCATGTTCCCGCCCTGATTCTCTCCCTCTTGCTTCTTAAGCAGCCTCAGCTGAGCAATCAGTGCTTCAGAATCAAGCCTGCAGTGAGCCTGTGACCTGACTCCTGGAAACCTTAGACTTTGTACTCCAGCTATTTCCTACTGAGGAACTTTGGAACACTTGTGGACTCTGGAAACCTGCTATTTGATAAATCCACGTTTGCATGGAATTACGGTAACAGAGAAGAGATCCTGAACCTGTTGTGGAGAGTTATTGCTGAGCTTAAGTTACTCTGGCCTGCTGTGTCTCCTGCTTCTGTACCTGCAAACTGTGTGACCCTTTTTGCCACTTGTATGAAGTAATACAAGTCCTTCTATATCAAACCTGTGTCTCATGTGTTTTCCTCGCACCCAAGCACAACACGCTATATGAACTGTACACCATACATTACAAGATTCTGAAGCCAAACGTTAGTGTCTGCTGGGTCTGGGAAGGCTGTGTCTGCTGTGACTGTGGATATCAGATGTCCGGTTATACTTTCTGTGATGACAGTGGTTGTGACTTCTCACAACCATTCCAGGTGAGCACATTCCCTTAATTTTACTCTGCAGTGTTACCACAGGTAAACACTATTGTTTTCTTTTTTTTCTCTTCTCCTTCCAGTACTCCTGTCTTAAAAGATCTGGAAAATGGAGGCTCGCATAAAGGAGCTTTGCGGAGTGACTGATACAATCCTTGCAGATATACAGACTATAAAGACCCGTTTTGCAAACCTACAGGACCTCACTAATCACAATTTGCAAGTGTTTGGACAAACTACCCAGGATTTACGAGCCAGGATTGAGGTTCTAGAGGAACGAGTCCAGGCTACTGCCATAACCCCGAGTTCTGGGATTCCCAAGTTACCCCCTTTTCATTTTGGCGGTGAACGTGAGAAATTCAGGGGATTTATTAACCAATGCAGTCTTTTTTTTTCTGCACATGCTTCACAATTTCCCACTGAACGATCTAAAGTGCTTACTATAATCATGTTGCTTACCAACAAGGCTTTGATGTGGGCAAACCCTCTGATTGAGACTGAGGATGAATGTTTGGATCATCTTGATGCTTTCATTTCAGCCATGGGGCAGGTGTTTGATGACCCCAATCGAGGTGCAACAGCTGAAGCAGCCATGTTAACTTTGCGCCAAGGTAAGCGCTCAGTAGCCGAATATGCCTTGGATTTCAGGAGATGGGCCCTCGATACCACTTGGGACAGTTCCGCCAAAAAATCTATTTTTCGAAAAGGGTTGTCTCCACTGATTAAGGATGAACTTGCTCGTGCCGACCCTCCCACTGCGTTAGGTGACTTTATTAACTACTGCATCCGTATTGATGCTCGTCTGACTGAACGCAGGCAAGAGAGATGGTTCGAAAGTAATCGCACTAACCTTTTCCTACCTTCCTCCCCAGCTAAGGAACCTTTGAGTAGGATCACACGGGAACCTGAACCTGAACCCATGCAGGTGGACCCTTTACAAAGACGGGTTAGTGATGCACGCAAAGAACATCGTTTAAAGGAAAATCTATGTTTCTACTGTGGTAAGTCAGGGCACTTCATTATAAACTGCCCCAGCCGTTCTCGTAAGACTACTGCAGCAGTCATTCACTGTGAGTGTTGCGAGAGGAGATCTGTCAGGTCCGAGCCTCAGGCTCCAGAGAGATCTGCAGCAACAGATATTGATTTCTCTGACTTAAACTCCGTCACTTCTGAGGACGATGACTGTGTAAACGCTGCAATTTTTCAAGTTTCCTCAGCGGTGTCCCAGCTGAGTTGTAAGAAAAACAATTCTCATTGCTTCCTTTCCATCAAACTCTGGGTTGACTCAGTCTGGGTGTCTAGCTCTGCTATGATCGACTCAGGGGCAAGTGGAAATTTTATGGATATCTCCTTTGCTCTGAAACGGGGGATACGTTCAGTGAAGAAGACTACTCCAGTACAGATGGAGACTGTGGATGGCTCCCTGCTGACCTCTGGACCAGTGGATCAGGAAACGGAGCCTTTGAGGGTCCTTATGGGTAAAGATCATCAAGAGAAACTGTCCTTTATGCTTATCTCTTCTCCCCACTTTCCCATTATTCTAGGGCTACCATGGCTGCAGGCTCAGAACCCTACCATTAACTGGGAGACGAAGGAATTACACTTTCCAGAGAAACAGATGAGTCCAGAAGTTTCAGCTTGCTCTGTTCCTAAAGGAACCATGTCAGTTCTCTGAACTACCAGCTGTATACCAGGACTATGTGGATTTATGTGACAAGAAGAACGCTGACCAGCTTCCCCCTCACCGTCCATATGATTGTCCAATTGAATTATTGCCTGGAGCAGAGATACCTTTTGGTAAGATCTACCCCCTGGCGGGGCCCGAGCTAAAGGCTTTAAAGGATTACATAGACGAAAATCTAGCCAAGGGCTTCATACGCCCCTCTTCATCTCCTGCAGGTGCACCCATCTTCTTTGTGAAGAAGAAAGATGGATCTCTGAGACCCTGCGTAGACTATAGGGAACTCAATAAGGTTACTATTAGAAACCGTTATCCATTGCCTTTAATCCCTGAGTTATTGGAGAGAGTGCGGCATGCCAAAATTTCTCTAAACTGGATCTCCATGGGGCCTATAACTTGGTCCGTATTAGACCTGGGGATGAATGGAAGACTGCATTCAGGTCACGCTATGGACACTTTGAATATCTGGTTATGCCTTTTGGTCTGAGTACCGCCCCAGCCACTTTCCAACACTTGGTGAATGACATCTTCAGGGATCTCCTAGATACATTCGTGGTGATTTATCTGGATGATATTCTAATTTTTTCTAACTCCACAGAGGAACATCATGGACATGTGAGAATGGTCTTAGAACGTCTAAGACAAAACCATCTTTACATCAAACTTGAAAAGTGTGAATTCCATAGGACCGAAATTCAATTTCTGGGGTATGTACTGTCTACACAAGGGATTAGTATGGATGGAAGCAAGACCCAAGCCATCAAGGATTGGCCAATTCCTAGAAATGTGAAGGAGGTGCAGCGCTTCATCGGGTTTGCCAACTTCTATACAGTCATGGACAAAAGTTTTGAGAATGACACAAATATTAATTTTTACAAAGTCTACTGCTTCACTTTTTCTAATGGCAATTTGCATATACTCCAGAATGTTATAAAGAGTGATCA
The DNA here is from genome assembly GCA_033576555.1 of Oophaga sylvatica. Classification (NCBI taxonomy): domain Eukaryota; kingdom Metazoa; phylum Chordata; class Amphibia; order Anura; family Dendrobatidae; genus Oophaga; species Oophaga sylvatica. The sequence goes on along the minus strand of JARQOD010001953.1, from coordinate 1,518 downwards.
GCTTAACAGCAATTACTTGCAAAGTCAATATTTGGCTAGAAAATGAACTTTATCCCCCAAAACACATTTCAACATCATTGCAGCCCTGCCTTAAAAGGACCAGCTAACCTCTTTTCAGTGATTGCTCCATTAACACGGGTGTGGGTGTTGATGAGGACATGGCTGGAGAACAATCTGTCATGATTAAGTAAGAATGAGACCACTGGACACTTTAAAAGGAGGCTGGTGCTTGGCATCATTGTTTCTCTTCTGTTAACCATGGTTATCTCTAAAGAAACACGTGCAATCATCATTGCAATGCACAAAAATGGCCTAACAGGGAAGAGTATCGCAGCTAGAAAGATTGCACCTCAGTCAACAATCGATCGCATCATCAAGAACTTCAAGGAGAGAGGTCCATTGTTGCCAAAAAGGCTCCAGGGCGCCCAAGAAAGACCAGCAAGCGCCAGGACCGTCTCTTAAAAGTGTTTCAGCTGCGGGATCGGGCTACCAGCAGTGCAGAGCTTGCTCAGGAATGGCAGCAGGCAGGTGTGAGTGCATCTGCACGCACTGTGAGGCGGAGACTCTTGGAGCAAGGCCTAGTCTCAAGGAGGGCAGCAAAGAAGCCACTTCTCTCCAGAAAAAACATCATGGACAGACTGATATTCTGCAAAAGGTACAGGCAGTGGACTGCTGAGGACTGGGGTAAAGTTATTTTCTCTGATGAATCCCCTTTTCGATTGTTTGGGACATCAGGAAAACGCCTCATTCGGAGAAGACAAGGTGAGCGCTACCACCAGTCTTGTCTCATGTCAACTGTTAAGCATCCTGAAACCATTCATGTGTGGGGTTGCTTCTCAGCCAAGGGAATCGGCTCTCTCACAGTCTTGCCTAAAAACACAGCCATGAATAAAGAATGGTACCAGAATGTCCTCCAAGAGCAACTTCTCCCAACCCTCCAAGAGCAGTTTGGTGATCAACAATGCCTTTTCCAGCATGATGGAGCACCTTGCCATAAAGCAAAGGTGATAACTAAATGGCTCAGGGAACAAAACATAGAGATTTTGGGTCCATGGCCTGGAAACTCCCCAGATCTTAATCCCATTGAGAACTTGTGGTCAATCATCAAGAGACGGGTGGACAAACAAAAACATAAAAATTCTGACAAAATGAAAGCATTGATTGTGCAAGAATGGACTGCTATCAGTCAGGATTTGGTCCAGAAGTTGATTGAGAGCATGCCAGGGAGAATTGCAGAGGTCCTGAAGAAGAAGGGTCAACACTGCAAATATTGACTTGCTGCATTAACTCATTCTAACTGTCAATATAATCTTTTGTTACTCATATGTTTGCAATTATATTTCTGTCTGTGATAAAAACATCTGTCAAACACACATAAGAACCAGACGGCAGCAGAACATGTGAAAATATAATATTTGTGTCATTCTCAAAACTTTTGGCCATGACTGTAGACGTTTCATTAGGAATTTCTCTGAGGTAGTGTCACCTATCACCCAACTTACCCGGAAAAGTTAGGTT